>JAFVLL020035968.1:0-53473 GCA_021397915.2 Tor tambroides | reverse complement strand
TATTCTATTATATCCTGATCCTTTCCTATTAGACTCAGTATTACAGTGTCATCAGAATATTTAATAATATAGTTGTTCTTATTACTATTTAGGCAATCATTTGTGTATAAAGTAAACAGAACGGGAGAGCATACGCAACCTTGAGGGGGAGGAGTATAAGGAGGTAACGTGATGGAAAATGACTGAACTTGTTGCAAAATTAATATTATAATTCACTCAAAAATAAACAATCTGTCATTATTTATTTACCTTCTTGTTGTTCCAAAGGTGTGACTTTCTTTCTTAAACGGAATATAAAAGACATCCTGAAGAACGTTGGGGTCACCCAAAGATTTTTCAAAACATCTTATTTTCACAACCTTATTTTTAACCTAAGAGTGGGCCATTTGTTACTTGAATGTGCGAGGCTTCCGGTGTCATTTGCTTCCAGTTATTATTTTACCTATTCAGAAACGTCAAAAAAGGTCTGCTATGCTGCTTGATCTTTTAATCTGATATTTGTTGTTATATTATTTAAATTTTTTATCATAATCATAAACACACTTGTTTGTAGCGCAAATACTTTTACCATTCGGCACGGTTATATTTCTAGTTATTTTCTAGTGGCTAAAGAATCGGAAGTCTAGCACATTCACAGAAAACAGCTTAACTTCCGCGTTGCACAATATGGTGGCTAGTCTAAAAAAAAAGTCATACAAGTTTCGAACGACATGAAAGTGAGTAAATCATAACAAAATTTTCATTTTAGGGTAAACTACTGAGACACTGAATTAATTTAAAATGTATTAAAAAATAACAAAAATTAAAGAAACGTTTGCTGTCGATATGGATATTTAGTGAATAAAAAGGAAAAAGTCGATTTATTTATTTTAATATTAATTATATACAAGTTATTTCTGAAAGCAATTTATTCATGTGAGAACATATATGCTATAGAGACCATACAGCAAAAGTTTAAGTTAAGTTACTCACCTTATCAGCAAGCTTTAATTTCTAGGGTCTATTTCAAGCTAGCATGACGTCGCTAAAGCTTCTACTCGATCTGGAAGAGAGCATCACTTAATCCACTTTTTACCATGGCAACGGCAGAATCTCAGTCGCGCAACCGCGGCTTCATTTTCCCGCTCGTTTTCACGCAACAGTTTAAAACACTAAACGGCGCGGTTCGCCGATTGATATCTGTGTGTAACACCTCTCGTAGCCTAACCGTGCGTCATCATATGTGCGGGCACGAGTGGATAAAGCGGTGGCTGCTTTACAGGATGGGGCTTTTTAGCCAAAGTGGCTTTGGGCTTCGCGCGGGATTAATGTGCCCGCCAACTGCGCGCGGGATTAACGACCGTTAAAAGGGCAAAACCACTTCAGCAGCTTCATGTGATGTTTACCACAATACGGACAGCCTTCCTCGTAAATCTCTCTATATAGGCTATCTCTCTAAATTTAACATTACTCACTTAAAGTCGTAATTTATACCCTCTCGTTTTCGCCCCCTCCGCCCCCTTACTGAGAAAACCATGAACTAGTCTAGACTGGTTTAGGCGCGTCAGTGCTGGTCTAGCATCGCTATTCTACTGGTCTTTTCAGTAGGACACAAAATTCAGCCAAACCAGGTAATCTTCTTAATCTCACAATTTCCCCTAGCATTTCTCTTAAATGTCTGAGGTGGCGTTTAGTGAGCCCACCACAAGATGGATTACAGCAGAAAATCTGCTTCCATATTCATATGCAAACATCTGAAAAAGAATAAACAATATGCTGAACATTAAGCCCACGCTAAACCCAACCAGCTTTCAGATCTTCCCCAACAAAAGCAAACACATACTGCAAGCTATAAGATGCTGTGAGGGCCGATATAACATATATATTTCTTCATATATATTTGATTGTTTTCATATATATTATACATGTGTATTGTGGAGCTGTCAGAAACACTATAGCTCAGTAACAAGTTCAAAAGTTAAACTGCATCTATCTATCTATAATACATAATAAAACCACTCTGGAATACAAAGGTTTACTAATGATTTTAGCAGAAAGGTCAAAATGTGCTCTCAGGACAAGAATATTCTTCATAATTGTCAGGTTGGGGCAGGTTGTCACATGCTTTTTAGAATACATACAATTATAAATTGCATTGTCTGTTAGCCAAACAATGGTTATCATTTCATGAATCATTTTAGATTATAATTTCTGTTAAATTTCACTAAAAAGGCCATTAAACTGGCTATAATATGCTATTTAAAGGAATAGTTCACCCAAAACTTACAATCTGCTGAACATTTACTCGCCTTCAGGTCATCCAATATGTAGATGAGTTTGTTTCTTCATCAGATTTGGAGAAATGTAGCATCACATCACTTTCTCACAATGGATCCTCTGCAATGAATGGGTGCCATCAGAATGAGAGTCTAAACAGCTGATAAAAGCATCACAATAATCCACAAGTAATCCACACCACTCCAGTCCATCAGTTAATGCCTTGAACAGTGAAAAGTTGTGTTTGTGAGAAATAAAGCCGACATTAAGGCATTTTAACTTTAAACCATTGCTCCTGGCTAAAATACCAATTTAATCCATAATCCATAATAATGCTTCCTCCTGTAAAAAAGTCCATCTCCTGTTGTCTCTCACATCAAAATCCACCCACATATTTGTTTAGAGCTGTTTTGCACTGTTTTGTCTTGTAAATGGTGTTTGATCTGTGCAGATTTCTCTCCTGATTCAGACCAGACCACTTTTCACTGGAGAAAGCATTTCCTGTTTCTTTAATGGCAACATACCCTGCTATTGGAACAAGTTTGTCATAGAAGCTCAGAACATGTTAAATGATCTTTTTTCCAAAACAATAAAGGTGTGAAACATTACACATTATTCACTCAAAACAGATTCTTTTGGAATTGCACATAAATAATATTTTAGAACAATTAATACAACTGCCCAATATTATTACTATCAATACTAGAGCAAAACCACTTCCCATGGAAATCATGTGACCCATCTGATCCCTGTTCACTTGACCGCTTGGTTGTTCATCCAAACGCTCACAGATGCAGCAACCAGCGCTGGAATGCTGCTAATAGCCGTATGCTTGTTAATTACAGAATTAGCATGATTGAGACCGCAGAGTGTAGGCTTGTAATAAATTACACTCAGATGCTGGAAAGCTTCCTAAACGTTTCTTAGAAAGTACAAGAGTAATTGTTCAATGGCTTCTGGGGTCAGGTTACTATGGCAACCCCTCCCAACCGCTCTTAAAGGCATAATGACGAGTAATCAGAGGCTCAAGTGTGTAATTGAGTCCTCACGCGCATGCAAGAATTCACACACGCACACAAACACACTCGCACATTAAGTCAAGCAAACTCCAAAACAGTACAATATTCAAAGTTCAAACCAGACCTGAACACACACACTTGTAATTTAAACACAGAAATCATTCATGAAGGACATGTCAGCTTCCTGAATTACTCTTTAACACACTCACACACACTCAGAAGCTGCACACGTGCGTGGGAAGAGCCGCTCAAACCAGTGTGAGAGTGACTCACGGTCTGCTGTGCAGCTACATGGAGTCACATTAAAGGCTGTTCTCGTGGCGCACACTGGCTGTGATTACAGAGGCTTTAGGGAGGGTCTGAAACCTGTAATTAAGGCTTGACACCCACTTAAAAGTACATATTATTTAAAAGCAAATATTCTTTTTTACTTTTCAACAGCGAAGTTTCAGTAATGACAAAACTCAAAGTTGCCACTAAGTATAGAGTAACCATGGCAACTGTAGCTGCACCAAAGGGATGTAATCAAATATTAAGGACAAGGAGGAGCCAAAACAGACAAATTAGGAATCAATAATGAGAAAAGTTTGTTAACTACTACTCTGAATATTGATGGTACCCTGACAAAACAAGACAAGTATTGTTATTATTTATCACTTCATATTTTTTATATTTATATATTTTTATATCTTTATATTTACATATGATACACACAAACACGCACAGTATATATATATATATATACACACACATACACACATATATATATATATATATATATAAATTTATACTTGTTGTATATTAAGTATTTATAAGTTTACTAAAACAAAACAAACATATAATCAGTATTGCGACTGTTAACTAAAAGTAAGAGTTAAAAACATTTTTGTTAAATACATAAAATATATAAACAAATATTTAATGAAAAACTTCAACTTAAGCAAAAATTAGCACAAAATATTTTAATGTTTACTACATATGCAAAATATATTTTAGATGACGTCACAAATCCCTCTTACTTTGTAATCCCTCCCATCCAACTCCATTTTGTTAATGAAACCGCAAATTTCCACAATCCAATCAATGATGGATAAAATCAATTCCCTGCATCTGTTCCTGTTGTTTATCGTGTTTCACTTGTAAATATGTCAGATCGCAGAAGTAGGAACAGACTGAACCTCGCTGTGCTTGTGAACTGAAGGCCAGCGGTGATGTTGTGAGTGGGCGGCGTGTGCCGAGAGAGATTATCTTTCTACAAATATGACAAAACCCATAAAAATGACAGTAAATCAATTATTTGATGGTGTCTCAAAATGACATTGACATAATCTCTGTTGCCATAGAAACACAGATGATATATAAAGATTCCTGCGTCTGAAAAGCTGCTACCAATAAGTGACGGTTAAAGGGACATGACAGAAACCATTGCATTTGCAGCCACATGTAGTTCTGTCAAAACACTCAGAGGTTTGAGCTTTTATCATATATTTCCAGCTTAGTTTTCAGTGTAGTCTTTAGGCATTTTCAACAGACATTAGCAATTTCAACTTCTAATAAAAGCTAAAATATTACCAATCAGTGTTATTTTAGTATCATTTATTATTATTTATGATCAATATTATTAATATTTTTTAATTCATTTTTTTTCTTTTTAGTAGTTTAGTAATATATCAAATATAAACTACAAAATTGACAAAACTCAAACATTTGGACAGTAGTTTAATTTTTTCTTATTGATATAGTTGTATATATTGTTAATGTTTTTGAAAGTCTCATACTCACCAGAGCTGCATTTATGTTTATTTGATATAAAAGTACAGTAAAAACTGTAAATATTGTGGAATATTATTTGAAATTATTAAATTATCATTTAATCTAAAGTAGCTGTTTTCTGTGTGAATATAATGTAACATGTAATTTATTCCTGTGATTACTCCTGTCTTCAGTGCCACATGACCCTTCAGAAATCATTCTAATATGCTGATTTGCTGCTCAAGAAACATTTCTGATTATTAATGTTGAAAACAGATGTGCTGCCTAATATTTTTGTGGAAACCTTGATACATTTTATTTTTTCAAGATTCTTTGATGAATAGAAAGTTCAAAAGAACAGCATTTATTTGAAACAAACTTTTGTTACATTAAAATTTTTACTGACACTTTTGATGAATTTAATACAGCCTTGCTGAATAAAAGTATACATTTCTTTAAAAAATGCTAGTGTATAAACAGTATAACAACTGTGACAACTAGCCCCTTTATTTAAAGCCTTTCATAACCTGTGATTTCCACCATGTAGAATTTAACCCACTTGTCATTCCTTTAACCAGCTGAACTGGTCTCATCCATACAGACAGAGGTCAAACACAGGAACTCCCACAGATGGCAGTGGGAAGCTCTGCTGTGTCCAGTCTCTGAGAGACGAGCCTATAGAGGGAGGAGTGTCTCAATGCAGCCTACAAGATCCAGGGGGCGTGCTTGGATCCAGATCCAACTCCTCCCACCTTACATATACCTAAACCTACCCATCTCCACCCCCTGATCCCTAAACCCACCCCATCTCCACCTCTAAACCTACCCATCTCCACCCCCTAGATGTGGATCCAACCACGCCCCCTGGATCTTGTGGACTGCAGCGAGCCCTACTTGTATAGAGGAGCAGAGGAGAAGAAATGACTGAAGTGAGCACAGCGTCGACTCCATTCTCTGAGTATCTTGGCTTTCATCCACTGCTGACTGGCAAAAGTTCAACTCACACTGCCGCCTGTGGACCACTTGAGGTATTAAAGTCAAATTCAGTGCTTCTGGAGTATTTGCAGTCGGCAGCGGGCCAGTGTATCTAACTGACATGAATAACTATATTTAGATTACTGCTCTTTCAGATACATATGGTTGTATTTATCATGCTAACATGAACCATAGCTTTCACTGAATCTCAAACCAGTATTCATGAATTTCAAGCAAGATACAAAATAATTTTTTAGGTTTTTGCAATAGAAATGAAGAGTTTCAACTTCTTAAAAATATTCTCATGTGTTATTTTAGTATAATTTATATAGTTATACAACCTGAGTTCTGGAAATGTTTGGATGTTTTTTTAAATTTGAATAAAATGAAAACTAAAATAATTTCAAATTACATGAGCCAATATTTTATTCACAATAGAACATAGAGAACATAAATGTTTAAACTGAGAAATTTTACAATTTTATGCATAAAATGAGCTCATTTCAAATTTGATGCCTGCTACAGGTCTCAAAATAGTTGCGACGGGGGCATGTTTACCATGGTGTAGCATCTCCTCTTCTTTTCAAATCGAGGTTATGAGTTTCTGGAGTTTTGGTGTTGGAATTTGGTCCCATTCTTGCCTGATATAGGTTTTCAGCTGCTAAAGAGTTTGTGGTTATCTATGACGTATTTTTCGTTTAATGATGCCCCAAATGTTCTCTATAGGTGAAAGTTCTGGACTGCAGGCAGGCCAATTCAGCACCTGGACTCTTCTACTACGAAACCATGCTTTTGTAATAGCTGTAGTATATGGTTTTGCATTGTCCTGCTGAAATACACAAGGCCTTCCATAAAATAGACGTCGTCTGAAGGGGAGCATATGTTGCTCTAAAACCCTTTATATACCTTTCAGCATTCATAGTGCCTTCCAAAACATGCAAGTTGCCCATACCATATGCACTTATGCACTCCCATATCATCATAGATGCTGGCTTTTGAAATAAATGCTGATAGCCCTCTTTAGCCTAGATGGCATGGTATCTATGATTTCCAACAAGAATGTCAAATTTGGACTCGTCTGACCATAGAACACTTTTCTACTTTGAAACAGTCCATTTTAAATGAGCCTTGCCCCACAGGACACGACGGCGCTTCTAGACCATGTTCACATATGGCTTTCTTTTTGCATGATAGAGCTTTAGTTGGTATCTGCAGATGGCACGGCGGATTGTGTTTACCAACAGTGGTCTCTGGAAGTATTCCTGGGCCCATTTAGTAATGTCAATGACAGAATCATGCTGATGAGTGATGCAGTGTCGTCTGAGGGCCTGAAGACCACGGCCATCCAACAAAGGTCTTTCGGCCTTGTCCCTTACACAGAGATTTCTCCAGTTTCTCTGAATCTTTTGATGATGTTATGCACTGTAGATGATGAGAATTGCAAAGCCTTTGCAATTTGACATTGAAGAAGATTCAAGATTTTTATTTGTCACATACACAATTATACAGAGTATAACCAGCAGTGAAATGTTAGTCAGGTCCGCTCCATGGACAGTGCAATTATATGCAATACAAACACAAAGAGTAAACATAAATATAAAAAATAAAAATGAGGTAGAAATAAAAAATAAAATATAAAATAAAATGTGCAAAAAAATAAGTGTGCAGGACAGTTTACTGTAAACAATAAATAATAATATAAGAAGGAATGTGCAATAAGAATGTGCAAACAGGTTGTACGGGGTATTTACATAGCAGCAATAATTATTAATAACTTACTGATTATTAGTGATTATTAAATGGAGTCATGTTGATGTTATGAGACCGAGTTTGAGTTTAGGAGTTTAGGAGTTTAGGAGACTAGGGGAAGAAGCTCCTCCTAAGTCTCTCAGTTTTTGCCATCAGGCTACAGAAGCGCTTACCAGATGGTAGCAAAGTGAAGAGACCGTTACCAGGGTGATTTGAGTCCTTGATGATTTTGACAGCTCTGCTTTTGCAGCGTTTGAGGTAGATGTCCTGCAGGGGGGGGAGAGCAGACCCTGAGATACACTCAGCTGAGCGCACAACTCTCTGCAGGGCTTTACAGTCCTGATTGGAGCTGTTTCCATACCACACTGAGATGCACTGAGTCAATACACTTTCTATGGCCCCTGAATAGAAAGTTTTCAGGATTGCTGGTGAGACCCTGAATTTCCTCAGCTGTCGCAGATGGTACAGTCTTTGCCTGGCTTTCTTAACCTGTGTTTGAATGTGTGTAGTCCAAGTCAGGTTCTCGGAGATGTTACACCGAAGCTGCTCACCCTCTCCACAGGGGTCCCACTGATCATAAGAGGAGTGTAGGGCCGCTGCTGACTCTTTCTGAAGTCCACAAACAACTCTTTAGTTTTGCTCACATTCAGAGAGAGACAGTTGTCCTGGCACCATGATGTAATTCTCTCTACCTCATCCAAGTATGCGGTCTCATCATTGTTGGAGATGAGGCCCAGAACCACAGTATCATCAGCAAATTTGATAATAGATGTGGAGCTGTGAGAGGATACGCAGTCGTGTGTGTAAATTTAAAAATGTCCCAACATTTTCAGAATTCGAGTTGTAGTTTTTATTAATAATATTTCAAATTTTATTTTTATATTTTGGAATTTTTATATTATTAATTTCAATTTTAAAGTATTAATATTTTAGTATTATAGTATTATAATTTTTAGTAGTTATGTATGCATGTCTATTTAGTTTTTATTATTTCAGTTTTATTTTTATTTATTTATTTTTGGGGGGGGGGGGGTGGGGGGGGATGAGTATATCTAATTGGCACAAATAACATAATAATGTTAATACATCTAATTGTATTTATCATGCTACATAATTTAATTTTTTCACTGAATCTGAAATCAGAATATTAAGCCTAATAAAAAGCTTTTTCTATTTTGCATTTTAAACTTATAAAAAATTATATATTCCCAATCAGTCTCATTTTAATACCACTTAGATACTGTTTATTTTTATTAATATTTTAAACCAGTTATTTTTTAATTTTATAGTTAAAGTTTTAGTAATTTGTTTGTCAGGGATTTTTTTTTTAAATAGTTTTATATATATATGTGTGTGTATATAATTTCTAGCAATTTATATTTCAGTTTTAGTTTTGTTATTTTAGTACATTGTTAAACTAAATTTAAATGAGATATTTTATATATATATGTACAATGGATTTACAAAATCCATTCATTCATTCACTTTAAAAATCACATTAACTATAAAAATGTTCTACCAACATTTCACAACCAAAATCTCACAATAAAATCGTTTTATTAAACCTATCAACATTCTTTTCACT
This sequence comes from Tor tambroides, assembly GCA_021397915.2. NCBI lineage: Eukaryota > Metazoa > Chordata > Actinopteri > Cypriniformes > Cyprinidae > Tor > Tor tambroides. Next base: position 44,137 of record JAFVLL020035968.1, on the reverse strand, counting down.
ACATATTTGCTTGAAATGTGCATTCATGCTATTATTTTCTCATCAAATGCAACTGCATTTTGACATTTCAAAGTAGCTAAATTCTTTTATGGGCCACTCTTTGCATTATGAATGAAATGCACAAACCGTTTGATTGTGCAGATGACCCCTGACTCTAGAGAGAAAGAAACCCCACGGCTGTAGTAATCCTGTGACGTTCATGCCATTGCTGGATTATCTGGACCTCGTGCTCACTACGCTAACATGTGACGGGCTTATGATTTGAGAAAGCTAAGAGCACTATACGTGCAGCTTCACCAAACGGCACATGATAGAACATATGACACATATAGAGCTAAAAACACATCATTAATAACAAGAGCATAAAAAGTGCCACGCTAGTTTGGATAATATGCCATGATAACACCATATTTTGGACATGTACCATAATATTCTTGGAGTAGTTTGAGGTTCAATGCAAATAAGCCATTAATAAACTCTTAGAGATTTTGTTCTCTGTAAAATTAAATGGTTTTGTAAAAATAATATAAGTGCATTATTATAGTAAAATGAATTCAAATGTGCAACTTGCTCATAAAAGGTGTCTGATAAACATAAAAACAAGGTACATTAATATGGTAATCATTCCATATCACATCACTGAATTATCAAATACATATGCTTTGGCATAAAGGACTAAATATGGATGTGATTTGACAAATTTGCAGGACTATGGAACAGAAAAGAGTCAGTAAAACAATTGCCAACTTTTCATATTTGTTGCCACTAATACATCACTGTTCAAAAGTTTGGGGTCTGTTTCTGTTTCAAAGAACTTAATACTTTCATTCAACAAGGATGCATTAAACTGATGAGAAGTGACAGTAAAGACCATTTAGATTGCCACAAAAGCTTTCTATTTCAAATAAATGCTGCCCTTTTTTAAAAGTTCCCATTTATCCTGAAAAGTAAAATTTATGCTGGTTTTCATAATTTTACAGTTTTTACTTTTGTTTTTTTATCAAATAAATTCAGCTTATTGAGCATAAAAGGCATCTTTCAGAAACATTAAGAAAATCTTTCTGATTCCAAAATCAAATATGAGAAAAAGAGAAATCAAATATGCATTCAAACTTGCTTGTGTTTAAGGGTTATAATGCATAAAACAAGCAAATGTATTGAACTGACCACAATTCTCAACTTTATTATACACCAGCAGGCTGCAAAACACAGTTTCATCTGTAAACCCTCATTAACTGTGTTGACTTTGCTGGTTATTGGGTTAAAATGCCTGATTTCGGGAGTTCCTTCCCAAACTGTAAATGAAATGATCTCACGCTCGACTCGAGCACAAGCATTCCTCAGAGTCCCGAGACCGAACGCGAGCGGGGGTCACCGGTTTCATCCCTAGCATGTGATACGAGGGTGTGTGTGTGTGTGGAAAGGAGGGACACAGAACAGTGTGTAAAGAGAAAGCGAGCTGAAGTTCTCCTAACTCTTCCGTGTCTAATGCGTCTGGCTCTTGCCATGTCTCTCCCTCTGCTTCTGTTCTTCATTCAGTTCTGGAGTCCGTCTCTCCAGCAGTTTCCTCGGCCGTGCACCACACCGGACGTCCTGCAGAGCAAGCGCTGCTGTCCGGTCTGGCCGGGCGACGGTTCGGTGTGCGGCTCCCTGTCGGGTCGAGGCTTCTGCCAGGACGTCACGGTCTCCGATCTTCCCGACGGGCCGCAGTACCCACATTCAGGCCTGGACGACCGTGAGCGCTGGCCTCTGGTGTTCTACAACCAAACCTGCCAGTGCGCCGGAAACTACATGGGCTTCGACTGCGGCGAGTGCAAGTTCGGTTACTTCGGCGCCAACTGCGGGGAACGACGGGAATCTGTGCGCAGAAACATCTTCCAGTTATCCGTATCTGAAAGGCAAAGGTTCATCTCGTACCTCAATCTCGCCAAAACTACCATCAGCCCCGATTATGTGATCGCGACGGGCACGTATGCACAGATGAACAACGGCTCGACGCCCCTGTTCGCCAACATCAGCGTGTACGACCTGTTTATCTGGATGCACTATTACGTGTCCCGTGACGCGCTGCTCGGGGGTCCCGGGAATGTGTGGGCCGACATTGACTTTGCCCACGAATCGGCCGCGTTTCTGCCCTGGCATCGCGTTTACCTGCTGTTCTGGGAGCACGAGATCCGGAAGCTGACCGGTGACTTTAACTTCACCATCCCGTACTGGGACTGGCGCGATGCGCAGGACTGTCAGGTGTGCACGGATGAGCTGATGGGAGCACGCAGTCCTCTCAACCCCAACCTGATCAGCCCGTCCTCAGTGTTCTCCTCCTGGAAGGTGAAAACATTAGAAATTCATTTTACATGCCAGCAATACAGTGTGGTTTAGTCATTTATCCCTCGAGTAATGTTTGCTCTTTTCATTTAAACTTCAGGAAATTCAAAAGTCAAAAGTCCAATTAAATGCTTGTTTTCTCTTGCAGACACACAAAACCAAACTAAAATCCCAATATCGTCGTATTTTTGCAGTAGCTCTTGGGCAAACAAGTGAACACAATGAAACTATTATGGCATAGTTTAAATTTAGATAAGGGTAAATTATGCAATCAAGGTAGATAATAGCCTGTAATATTATTTGTAAATTATTATTATTATTATTGTAGTTGTTGTTGTTGTTGTTAATAATAATAATAATAATAAATCAGGATTTAAGTATGAAAAAGTAAAACCTTTTTAGTTTAATTTGTTTTAGTTATTTTACTGTAAAAAAAGAGAAATGTTTCCTTTCCAACTAGCTGAAATAAAATAAGAGTTTTTAAAAATTTTATATTATTTCAGTTAATATTTATTTTATTTCAATTCATGATTTTATTATAGTTTTACTGAACTATTTTCAGTTAAATAAAGGCATTCAGATTTATATTTTCATACGTTTTCAAGTATAAATTATGTTTTTGTTCAACTTAAAATTAAAACTAAAATGTTTAAGAAATTATTGACTACTGAAGAGAAAAAAAATAGATAGATGAATAAATTAATGAATGAATAAAAATCTTTTACATTTTAAAAATTGGTTTGATTTTTGGAGAACCTTCAAAAGCATTGTGATAGCTGTATATGTCCGTTTAAAAAAATAAATAAATGTAGGTTAAATAAAAAGAAAATAATTTAAAAAAAAAGTCAAATCTTTTGAATACAGGATATCAAACAATTGTCTTTCTTCATTTATGTATTTAAGCTACATTCTTTATAAACATTTTTTCCTCTTAATCTCCACATTTTCTATGGGAACTAACCTCGGAGGTGGTAAATGTGACTCGTTAGCTGTATTTGTTGTAGCCATGTGACTGGGATTTGGTCCAATAACGTGTCAAATGTCAGTTTAATTGATCCGTCTAGAGCGATGATGATCACACATTCCTCTGAGAGCGCAGTGTGTGACGATGTGTTTATTGTGTGACGTGGCCTCGAGCGAAGCGCTAATGCCTGACGTGAAGGGTCACGAGTGTGTCTGGCCCCTAAAACCCCATTAACTTCAGCACTGACCCTCGACAAGAGCCACAAGAGAATTATCCAGAGCAGCTTCACTGAACCACAGTACAAACAGACTTCAGTTCAGTGTTGTTTTAGTCATTTGAGACAACAGTATAATACTTCTTAACAGTTTAATTTAGAGTTTTTTATTAATTTTCATTTTAGTATATCACGTTAAACTAAATCAAAATGATAAAATGTTTCCATGACAACTAGCTGAAATAAAATACGTTTAAATTTTTTATATTTTATTTTATTAGAATTATCTTTTTTTCAGATCTTGGGATCTGTCATTTTTTCTCTGTTTTTTTTTATTGTATTAGTTAACTACAACAACCCTGGTTTGGGGGGGGGGGGGGGGGGGGGGGGGTGTGTATAAAAATATGTAAAACTCCTAGCCTTAAATAATATACTTTGAAAACATCTGATACACTTAAGGAGAGACTCATCTATAGACCAGATTATCACAAGAACTTTCGACTTTATCCACCAAGAAACTCAGAACACCTTAGAAACTGCTTTGCAATGACCTGGCAACCACCCACAATCCCCTAGTATCGTGCTGATGAGTTTTGCACAGGCAAACGCCACTCAGATTTTCTTCAGAAAGGCTAAAATTGAGTTTTGATTTGTCATTTTCTTTTGCTCTATCTCTCTCTCCTCATCATCTGCTGCTGGCGTAGGTGTTCTTAAGATCTCTTAAAACCAGCAGGGAGGTGAAATGGCATCCAATTAACATACGAGAAACAAGCTGTATTAGTCATTAGAGACAGAAAGGCTTTATCCGTGAAAAAACTGCACAGGTTTTCAAAACACCTTCATAACGCCTTGTTTTGAGAATATGGTGATTTTTTTTTTCCTCAGTCTTTTTCAAAACTGTCTGGTGGTATCTTAATTGATATGAAAATAATGTCACAATGAAATAACTTAATAGTCCTAAAAAATGGGTTTTATTTTTATTTAATAAAAGTAATTTCATTATAATGTTTATTTTAATTATGCATTATTAGAAAAAATATTAAATAAATAATAAATTAAATAATAAATAATGATTTAAAAAAAAAAACACACTAACATTCAAAAGTGTGGGGCTGGTAAGATTTGTTAATATAGATATGCTCACCAAGGCTGCATTTATTTGATTAAAAATTTAGTAAAAACAGTAAAATCGTGAGATATTTTTATGATTTAAACAGCAGTTCTCTATGTGAATATGTTATTAAATGTAATTTATTCCTGTGATGCGCAGCTGAATTTTCAGCATCATTACTCCAGTCTTCAGTGTCACATGATCTTCAGAAATCATTCTAATATGCTGATTTGTGGCTCAAGAAACATTTCTGATTATTAGCAATGTTGAAAACAGTTGTGCTGCTTCATATTTTTGTAGAAAATGTGATACATTTTTTTCAGGATTCTTTGATGAATAGAAAGTTCAAAAGAACAGTGTTTATTTGAAATAGAAATCTTTTGTAACATTATAAATGTCTTTACTGTCACTTTTGATTAATTTAATGCATCCTTGTGGAATAAGAGTATGAATTTCTTCCAAATAAATGAAAAAAATTTCACTGACCCCAAACTTTTCATAAGTATGATTATCAATTTTATGTCTTTTGATTTGTGTTCTTGACAGGCTGATTCACATATTGCACCCTTATTGGTTAGATCAGTTTTGTTTTATTATACTGGACTGTCTGCTGGTGTTTTAATAAGCGTCTGTTATACCTGTGCAGGTGATCTGTTCACAACCCGAAGACTACAACCAGCGTGAGGTTTTGTGTGACGGGTCTCCAGAGGGACCGTTACTGCGTAATCCGGGAAACCACGACCGAAACCGTGTCCCGCGGCTGCCCACCTCCGCAGACGTGGAGTCAGTGCTGAGCCTAACAGACTACGAGACGGGCCTGATGGACAGACGCGCCAACATGAGCTTCAGGAACGCTCTGGAAGGTAAAGCAACGGCACATTTGGAGAGAATTCACACTACTTTAACACCTCAGGCTCTAAACACTGAAGACGTCTCACCTTTTCCTCAGGATTTGCGAGTCCTGAGACGGGGCTGGCAGTAACGGGTCAGAGTTTGATGCACAACTCCTTACACGTCTTCATGAACGGATCCATGTCCTCAGTGCAGGGATCCGCCAACGACCCCATCTTCCTTCTACATCATGCCTTTATCGACAGGTGAAATGCATGCACACATAAACTATTAACCCTGAGCATTTTGATGCATAACTCACCCATAAAACTGTGCAATAGTCATGAAAGACACCTCAAATTATGCAATATTATATAAATACTATATACATTAATACAGGGATTCCCAAACTATTTTGTCAGCCAAACACATTTGACCTGAAATATTTAAAGTGTTCCTGAGGTTTTAATTTACTATTTCAATATATATATATATATATATATATATATATATATTTTTTTTTTTACTATACTATATTAACTTTACTATATTTGTTAACTAATTTTCCATGGCATGCAGGTAAAAAAATTTTTAATATTAAGTATTTTTTCAGCAAGTGTTTTATACTTACTTCCGGTAAATAAAATAGATATTCATATAAAATTATATATAAATACTCGTAATTTTTTCAGTAGTTTTATTTTATTTATTCATTTTAATTTTACATAAAGATTTAAAAATATTCATTAGCTTTTCAAAAACTCACAAATCAGCAGGGATTTTTTTGGGAAGCCCCCCCAAAAATAAAAAATATATACATATTTTCTCATAAATCACTTCTTTATTAGTTTTATTTAAAAAAAGATTATTTTAAGATTATTTCAATTTTACATTTTTAATTTTAATTTATTATTAGCTCTTCATCAACTCAATCCCACAAATCTTAGTTTGGGAAACGCTTCAATAATATTAAAAAAATTATATAAATATTTTGACATATATAATTTTTTATATAGATTTAATTTTTTATTTTAAGATGATTTATTTTAATTTTACATTTTTATTAAAAATAAATAATTATTGTCTTTTCATCAACATCATTTACACCATTGCAAGAAAAATATTTTATCATATATCATCTTTTTACACAAGTTTTATTTTGATTTTAAGATTAGTTATTTTAATTTTCCATTTTAAAGATTTAATTATGAGCTTTTCATCTACTGACAAACCCGCAGGGATTTGCAAACCCCAGTTTGGGAAAGTTAAGTTCAGTGCATTTTAATGTGAGACAGACAAAAAACCTTTTTTATGTCAACTTTAGCTTCTAAACTTTGTCTGGCTGAATTTAACGCAGCTTTGCATTTTTGTTTAATGCACATTTTAATTGTTTCACACAAATTCAACACATAATCAGCAAAAACCTCAAGAAATTTTGAGGGTTGGCTTTTTTGACTTGAGCCAGTAAGAAACCATCTAGCAACAGGCCAGAACACCCTAGCAACGACATAAAAAAAGCATATTTGAATGCAAAACCCAGCTGAGAAGGTCTGACTGAAACATGAATCCAAACATGATTAACCTCATTCCCCATTGACTTTCTCATTGCAACTCTGTGTTTGTTTCAGCATCTTTGAGCAATGGCTGAGGAGACACCAGCCTCCCCGCACACACTACCCGACCGCCAACGCCCCGATCGGACACAACGACGGCTATTACATGGTCCCCTTCATCCCTCTCTACAGAAACGGAGATTATTTCCTCTCGACTAAAGCTCTGGGTTATGAATATGCATATTTACAGGACCCAAGTGAGTCATTTGCATACATTCAGAGACACTCTTGCGCCTTCAGTCTCTCTCTGTTCTCAATCACTTTTCTCTCTGTCAGGTCAGCGGTTTGTGCAGGAGTTTCTGACGCCGTATCTAGAGCAAGCTCGGCAGATCTGGCGCTGGCTGCTGGCCGCAGGGATCCTCGGGGCAGCTGTGGCGGGAATTATTGCAGCTATTATCGCTGTGGTGTTTCGCAGACGGCCGAGGAGGAGAAAGTCATATGGGGAGAGACAGCCGCTGCTGAACAGCAGTGAAGAGGAGGGATCGACTTCATATCAGACTACACTGTGACCCTACAGACACGCGTCAGCGCCGTACTGATGGGGAAAAAGACACAACAGCCAGTTAACCCAGGTCATGTGACAAACGAGACAAGGTCTCTCCTCTAAACCGGAGTCATGCAACAAGGGCTGCGTTCAGAATCTTGCTTCAGTGTGCATAATGTGCCCTACATACACTACTGTTCAAATGTTCGGGGTCAGTAAGAGTTTATTCAGCAAGGATGCATTAAATTGATCAAAAGTGATGCTGCTCATTTGAACTTTCTATTCATCAAAGAATCTTGAAGATAAAATCTATCACGGTTTCCACAAAATATTAAGCAGCACAACTGTTTTCAACATTGATAATAATCAGAAAATGTCTTTTGAGCAGCAAATCAGCATATTAGAATGATTTCTGAAGATCATGTGACACTGGAGTAATGATACTAAAAATTCAGCTTTGATCACAGAAATAAATTACATTTTAAAATATATTACAATAGAAAACAGTTATTTGAAATTGTAAAAATATTTCAGATTATTACTGATTTTACTGTATTTTTGATCAAATAAATGCAGCCTTGGTGAGCAGAAGAGACATTTTTGAAAAACATCCAAAAAAAAAAAAAAAAAAAAAACTTACCAACTCCAAATATTTGAATTGTTTTGTACATAATAGTTGAAATATGCAGTATACTGCATTGCATTGTGTTTTGATCAAACTAAGCATTTAAATATCATCTTGCTAAGACATATTATTGGAAACAGGGTTCCCACTCTTTCATGAAGACCAGATTCAAGGACTTTCAAGGACTTTTTTAAGCACCATTTATTTTATATCAAGCACCTATCGAATTCCTGCATGTAGCCTTATGTAGTGTCATGAAAGACCTTACAGTAGTAAACATTTTACTTACACTTAACATTTACATTAAAAATTTAGGTAACACTTTAGAATAGGGAACACTTATTCACTATTAACTATGACTTTTCCCTCAATAAATTCCTAATTTGCTGCTTATTGATAGTTAGTAAGGTAGTTGTAAAGTTTAGGTATTGTGTAGGATTAGGTATGTAGAATAAGGCATTAATATGTGCTTAATTAGTACTAATAAATGGTTAATATTCTAGTAATATGCATGCTAATAAGCAACTAGTTAAGAGACCCTAAAATAAAGTGTTACCAAAATTTCAGAGTAATAATGTTTTGAATGTGTAGGTTTCATAAATTTAGACCGTTTTGAGCAGTCTTGTTCAAAGGAATTTAATGAAATCCATTGAAGTTAATACTGGTAATATTCAAATACAATTTCTAAAATATTGATAAAATATGCATCAAACTGGTTTTTGCTGTAGTTTTTGTACAAGATTTAAATTTGAAAGAATTTCGCAATTTTTAAATGAATAAAAATGTTTGTTTTTATGAAGTTAAATGTTGTAATAACACAGTAAAACCTGTTAACATTAAACATTTGCACATTCTCTCAATAGAGACGTTACTCGTTAATAAATAACTCAAGTCAAAATTATTTTGTAAATCACTTATTATTGTAAATCCCATTTTTTCATCTTTGACCTAGAGGAATGCAGCTGCGTGTTTGAGCTTCAAAAAACTTCAATATTTTTTAAAGATATATCATGAACATTTTAAACCTTGTACATGTGCAAATCTGCAAAAAAATATAAAGAAAATAAATAAAAAAATAGGACTTTCTATTTGCTTTTAAACTGTACATACTTTTCACTAAGCTGTTTTTCTTATTTTTCAAGTTCTACATTTTCTCCTTAGCTCCATGTGGAGTAGGTTTTGGGAGTTCATTTTTAGTCCATCTCCTATCCTGAAAACTCTGTCTTGCAGAGATGGACTAAAAATGAGCTCCTAAAACTTACTGCTAGATTCTGGAAGATAAGTTCTTCAAACAGTGGCACAACAGGATGTGGTGCTGGTCGTTCAAGAATCACTCTCAACTTATCTGTCCATAAAGCCTATAAAAATTAGTCTTCATGTATTTCACAACACTTCAGCATGTTATTCTTATTAAGTGATGGTCATTTTTTAGGATTTTTTACCCAAGCAAAGTCCCTGAGAACTTGACACCTTGTAATTCTGGAGGTTACAGTTCTGGAAAATGGTGGTGCTGGAGACTAAAGGTTTGATGGTTTACACCTAATTCTTCACATTAATTCTTAATTATTTTGCAGTTACCGTGTGTCTTTTCTTCTCCACCTGTTTTTGTCTAACCCCGCTGACCCAGTGAGCATTTCGCTGACCAATGGTCATGTCTTAACTTTGCAATTTCTGTACTGCATTAGTTTTATTGCATTAGAATATTTCTCATGCTGGGGATTTAATAATTTTTGATTTTTCAGTTAAATCTGTTTTTTGGCTCATTTTATCTGTAAAAGAAAACGTGCCTAATAATTCTGCACACCTGAATATAATGAGTTTTTCTCTTCCAGTCTTCATGGACAATTATATATCACTTATAAATGATTTAATATAAAAGTAATAATAGTTATTAAGATAGATGTGGTTTGGAATTGGTAAAATGTGCTTGGAAAAAAATACGATCAGAAAATCAACGTGCCTAATAATTATGCACGCACTGTAAGACGTGTTCACTTTACACAGAGTGAGCGTGATCGCGAAATCGAAAGTGAAAGTGAACTTCGAGCGCTCATTCAAATGTGATTTCAATACCCCGCATACTGATAGCGTGAAAATTATATACAATATTAGAAGGTTTGCGGGAATGGAATGGTCAGAAACTCCGCGGGAGGCGAACTAAGAAAACTCTAGGCTGCGCATCAACACACACGCTAAGTTTTCTTTTCGCGCTACCCCATCTCCACCTCAATCATTAGTGCCGTTTCGTTGTCTCTGACAGCACATATAGGACAATTTTTGAAATAGCGCCATAAACAATTTATATTAAATTAAATTCAAGCACTTTCAAGGACCTATGTTTGTTTTCAAGTACTTTCCAGGCCTTGAATCCATATGTCTGAAATTCAAGTACTTTCAAGTACTTTCAAGAAGCGTGGGAACCCTGTGGAAATATAGAGAAATTTACATCATTTTATGTAAGTATCTGCTATAATGTTATAAAGATCTCACAGATTTACATTACAAGCATCAGAATTTCATCTTGATTTTTGGTCATATAAATATCAGCATCTGCACTAATTTGCATATTATTTTTGGGCCTCTGAATAAAAACCCTGATTTAAAAAAATGTTTTTTGGACTAATATTTTCACATTTCAGGATTTACAGGGTTAAGTGTAGGTTTTCAGAGCCACTGTGTGTGTATAAGTATTTACTATGTTATGGTGACCAAATGTCCCCACCAGAAAATTTCAACCGTTTTTGGTCCCCATGAGGTAACTAGTTTTTAAATCATACAGAATGAAGCATTTTGAGAATCTAAAAATGCCTGTAGTTTTGTGTGAGGGGTAGCTTTAGAGGTAGGGTTTGGGTAAGGGGACAGAAAATACAGTTTGTACAGAATAAAATCCATTAGGCCTATGGAATGAACCCATAATGATAGGAATGCAGGTGTGGGTGTGTGTTTTACCCTCTCGTGAAGGCCACACAGTAGATCAGCAAACCAATAGAAAGACTGAAGGTCCCTGCAAACCCAAACGAAATACAGCCTCCTCAACTTATACTGACGCCAATCATCACTGCAACACACACAACACCTTCAGACACTTTTGCTGTGGATTTACAATGTTTGTATATGCATATGTTAAAAACTTTGAAGAGATCTGTATGGATATAATGCATACTTTTACTATTTTTAGCACATAGTATGTATAAAGTGCATAGTATTTTCTGTACAAATAAATAATGGGATGCTCTATTACTGGAATCAAACCTTAATTGCATTAAAAAAATGCAGTATTCAGTATACAGTGTGTACTGTGTAGTTTGCAGCACACTAGTGTTCCATTTAGAACACAGACCAGAGAGTTTAAGAATGATCTAATGTTACAGTAAAGTGAATGACAGATGGCCTCACTCACAATAGTGCTTGTAGAACACAAGCGAACGGCGTGACGCCGATCCCTCCCGCCACACACAGGCTGACCTCGTAATTAAACACCTCCTCTGACGGGCTGCCAAACGGACCATCCACGTGCACTCTGGGGCGGGACAAGAAAGCAAAAGGACCAATGAGATTAGAGAAGATGCATGTGCACAGAATAATACATTTCCATACTACTCATGCTATTTCTGCAGTAGGCAAACTGCACTGTGTGTGAATTTTCTGTATGCACGGAATACATCCTACTTACCTACTGCAGTATGCAATGAATACTAACATACTGACTCTTGCATACTGCACTGTACTGAGCTAACAAAAATATGTTCTAAGAATATTTTGCTAACTTTCCCATTAAGCTATGAAAACATTATATTTGGAAAATTCAAAACGTGCAGTTTTTTCTTGGTTATACAGTTGTTAATGGAACATTCCATTTGATCATTTTGCAAACATTATGAGAAAGTTACTTTTGAATACTCTCTGTACATTCCAAAACAAGTAGCAACATTTAAAAAATGTTATACAAACATTTCAGAAATAACATTCCATGAACAATGTATACATGTTTTGAGAACATTATTAAAGACCAAATAACTTTAATAAAAATGTTATATTAATGTATTTGTAAAATGTAAGTTCATAACTTTGAGAGAACCTTGCAAGAATGTTCTGAGAATGTTCCCCTGTAACCTGGGTACATACTATTTTTTGAAGCATGAGAAATGATATAGTTATTTTGCATTCTAAATCCAATTTTATGTAAATTGTCTTTGTGGGCCAATAAAAAAAAAAGTATTTTTGCATTGCATTATGGGATAATGTGCACTGTGCTGTAGTTGCACACTGCATATCTTGTTAAATGTAGCAGGTCATTTGGGTATTACATGAAGAGATTTAGCATATTATGCACAGTATACATACTGAAATATTAGTACAAGTAGTATGCTATTACAAACAGATCTGACAACCACCCACCAATCGGAAAATTCTATTCGCTGCAATAGCCACTGTCGGTTTTCCACTGATAAAACGAGACAGTCACAGGAAGCAAGCAAACACAAACTTGCACACGACAGCAGAAAAGAAATGCACACAAATAAACAAGCACAGACACACAGGATGAGGATGTGCAGTTATTTCCCACTGTACACACACTGATCCACTGTAACAACTCTTTTATGTGAGGAAATGATGTCATTTGTTCAGATTGGACAGCAAGGCTTGTTAAAGCCTGTCACCTGACACCCCACCCACTCAACGCTGGAGAACTGCTCTGTCTTCGCAGGAAATGACGCAGACAGAGGGTCGTGACATTTCACCTCCTAGTATACTGAGGGATCATGACCTTCATTAACGCCGTTGACACTGTTCCCACAGCGCAGCAGACTTACGTGGGGTATCTCCTCTGTTGCATCATGGGAAAGATCTCGGAGCTGTTCGACTTTTGAAGCAGCAGCTGAGAAAATCTCGCTGAGGAGACAAAAGAAAATCAACAATACATGTACAAATAAAAACAATATCAACTATATTTTTGGAAAATGTGATGTTCTGGGTGATTGTTAGCACATTGCTATGTGGTTGCTAAGGCATGTTAAATGTTTTTAGCATGTTAGAAAAATAGAAAAGGTAATTGTGACTTTTTAATCTCATAATTCTGACTTTATTTCTCATAATTGTGTTTACATCTTACAAACTCGCAACTGCAAGAAAAAAAAAGAAGAAATGCAAGATACAAACTCGCAATTGCAAGAGTAAAGTGAGAATTTTCTCTCGCATTTCTTACTTTTTTCTTGCAATTGCGAGTTTACAAACTAGAATTCTCTCTTTTTGCATGCAATTGTGAGTTTATAACTCGCATTTCTGACTTTATAACACGCAATTTCAACTTTATACCTATAACTGGAAATGGCGAAAAAAAGACAGATTTGTGAGATAAAAAGCAATAACCTTTTTTATTTTTCATTCAGTGGCAGAAACAGGCTTCCATATGCTACAGTATGAAGTAGCTAAGGATTTCTCGGCGGTTGTTAAAGCATTGCTAAGTAGTTTTTAATTTGTTCTGGGTGGTTTTTAAGAGTTTTTTAGGTGCATGTTAGTGCGGTGCTATGTGATTTAACACGTTTACGGTCTCATTATGGTCTCTAGTTATGGATAAGTCCTTTACTGTAAATTGGTGGGATTTTTTGCCTGTTTTATCCCCCATGTGTATTTGCACTGGTATGTGGTATTTCTTTTGTTAAGTGTGTTTTTCTTCCAGGAACTAGAATCTGTAAAGCATGACATAATGGAAAGCGTCTTGACACAGGACTGAGCCAACAAAAATGTGTGTGTAAGAGTGTGTTTTAATCCAAACTTCACACATTCTGACAGAAACCTTTGAACTAGATAATATAGATCACAGCATCTTTTATTTATTATGCGTGCATGTGTGTGTGCGTACTCACAGGTCCAGTCTCCCAGCACTCTGAGATGAATACCAAATGTTTCATTCTTCCCTGTTGGACACTAAGGAACACAGTCAAACACACACAGAGAGCAGGGATTGAGTGTGAGGATCAGGTACAGTCATGCATTAAAGGAAACAGACCCCTGCGGGCAGAAAGACTCCAAGCAAAGTGTATGAGTGGGTAACAAAGTTTTATTATATAAGTGTGGAGAAGTTTATTGCTAAAATTTGCATGCTTCAAAAAATGCTTTTTAATGGAAACATTTACATACACCATCATGGAATGTGGTCTTTGTTTGAAAGAGAGCGCAATTTGATCCTATAACAATCTTCAACAGCATTACATCATTGAAAATGCCTTCAGCACTGTTTATGAAGAATGTACATGTTCATATGCTGCTTTCAGGTCCTGCTTATGCATTTGGAAATCATAACTATGATATGATGTGCATTCAAAATGAGTCAGAATAATAACATCTGTAATGGTTTTTGTATCCATAATTTGCTAGTCACTTTGGATAAAAACATGTCAATCTGCAATTAAAATGTGATTATGAGCAATATCAATTAGCCATGATTCTTTCATTGACGCACACAAGTTGGCGCCTAAATAAATTCCTGAATTTCCCACTGGTAATTATGACATTGCAGTGGTGTTCATGTGCTTTTATCTCATGAGTACCATCATGACTTGAATGCAGTAATACACACAAAGAGACTCACTGTGGTAAGAGTAAAGGGATGGTTTTCAAATGACGACACACTCGGGCAGTTCAGCAGGATGTACTAGAGAAAACACCACAAAAACACATTTTAGACATGGCATTAAATATGCATTTTTACATAATATATATACTAACATTTACATTTTTTTTGTTTTTAAAAAAATCTTTTCTGCTTAATGAAGCTGTATTTATTTGATCAAAAATACAGTAAAAACAGTATAAAAGTGAAATATTATTACTATTTAAAATCACTGTTTTCTATGTGAATATATTGTAAAATAATTTATTCCAGTGATGCAAAGCTGAATTTTCAGCATTATTACTCCAGTCTTCAGTGTCACATGATCCTTCAGAAATCATTCTAATATGTGACTATGGACCACAAAACCAGTCATAAGGGTCAATTTTTTGAAAATGAGATTTACAAATCATCTGAAAGCTGAATAAATAATCTTTTCATTGATGTATGGTTTGTTAGCATAGGACAATACTTGTTCAAGATACAACTATTTGAAAATCTGGAATCTGAGGGTGCAAAAAAGCAAAAATACTGAGAAAATCGCCTTTAAAGTTGTCCAAATGAAGTTCTTAGCAATGCATATTACTAAACAAAAATTAAGTTTTGATATATTTACGGTAGGAAATTTACAAACTATCGATAATCAATATTTTATATCATGTGGAATTTACAAAATATCGAAAAATCGATAATTTTGACCCATATAATTCATTTTTGGCTATTGCTACAAATACACCTCTGCTGCTTATGACTGCTTTTGTGCTCCAGGGTCACATATGCTGATTTGCTGCTCTAGAAACATTTCTGATTATTATCAATGTTGAAAACAGTTGTGCTGCTTCATACTTTTGTACAGACTCTGATATATTTTATTTTTCTTTGATGAATATAAAGTTCAAAAGAACAATGTTTAATTGAAATAGAAATCTTTTTTAACATTATAAATGTCTTTACTGTCAGTTTTGATCAATTAAATGCATCCTTGCTGAATAATTTCTTTTAAAAAAAAAATCTTACGGACCCCAAACATTTGAAGAGGAGTGTTGCAGACTGAACTTTAAACAAACTTTTACAGTAAACAAACTTTAATATAACCGTGTGGAGGCGGGGCTCACCTGTCCAGGGCGGGGCTTAAAGCCGCTCTTTAGCATGCGCAATTCTACCACATCACATGGATGACTAACGACAGAAACTACAGTAACAGGAGCAGCGCTGCTTCTTATGAAACGATACAACCGCTCGGCACAGTACAGGCAGAGAGGAGCTGAAACCCACAACCAAGTCTAAAACACACACACACAACGACTGATAATCATATACATATAGATGTACATACAAAACTATATAAACACCATGAAAGAATCAATTACTGAATCATATTCAGGCAGACAGACCTGAGGAAAATGGGGTTGAAAACGAGCCTCTTCTTGACAAACTGTTTGTGGTGCACCTGAAAACTCCGCCCCCTTCTCTCCTGCTGCTCTGTGATTGGTCCATGAACTGAGATTGTTGTGTGCACAGCCGGGTGGGTGGGTCTCCACGTTTGACTGATACTTTAAAGCTCCCCTATTGAACAGAGAGGCGTCAATCATATCACATAAAGCCTGCAGGTATAAAGGTCCCAATTTGCACACTTCTACTTTTATAATGGTAAATGTAAAACCTTAAGACCTTATTAAGATCAACTAAAGAAAATTTAAGGACTAGTTTTGAAGGCAATATGTCAAATGGTCTCTATCTAAATGTAAATGTCTCGTATTAGCAACAATTCAAAGTTTGAAAACACAACTTCCTGCCGATCTCCATAAATTTTTAAGTAATTTTCAAAAAAAAAAAAGGCTTGAATAGCTTTACATGAAACATGAACATTTTTACTGTACCTTTTCATCACAGACTTAGGAAAATTTTCAAGGCCCAATGACTGACATTTGTTCTTGTTTTAAATGCACTGTTTATTTAGAAGACTTCACACCTTAATTTTGCATCTTAATTAAATGTATCTTGATGTATATTGAAAAACAAGACAAAATTACTGAGGAAGATATAAATTTTTAGAAACACATGCAACAATTATTGTAATTCAAGACTTTCTGCTCTGACCTTTAATTTTAAGACTTTTTAAGATCTTTTAAAGACCTGCAGAAACCCTGTTTATTTAAAGAGAAAAATTCACAATTAAAAAAAAAAAAATTCACAATTTCATTAAAAAAAACACTAATTTTTGCTTAATATTTTGTTTTTGACATTTGCAAATTTAGGACATAATAAAACTTAAACTTTTCTTCCATAATGTAAGAGATTATGGGTAATAACAGTACAAAAAGTATGTGTCAAGTATAGAAATAGCATGCCATCAGTGCAACTCTTACATACTATTTTCAGTTCATATTTAATGATAAGGGGACACACCAATTCTAATTTCACACACTATTTAAGTATTTGAATTAGATTTTTTTCTGTCCAAATTTAATGACAATATTTTCACAGTTTCATCACTTGTATGATTGAACACTTGTTTGTATGCGTGTCACTGATAAACTCACCCCGCTACGTGGACCATCAGAATAATGTAGAACACAGTGAAGAGGTTGTGAGTGTACCAGAAAATCTCGTAGCTTGAGACTCTGGGAAAAACACACACAATTGCACTCAAATAAAAAGGAGAGGGAGATAAAAGAACATGTAGCACAGTGTTCAGGTCTCTTAGATTGAACGAGACGCTCTTGAAGTGTCCTAAAGTGAACTAAAGCACCTCAATTATAGCAGGACAATGGAGAGAAGAAGCCCATTGGCCCCGGATCAATCAGAGGGGAAGAACCCCTGAGGGTAATAGTCTTGGTAATTACAGTCAAGTGTGTGTGTGTGTGTGTGTGAGTAAAGTCTAGGGAGAGGAGACTAGGGTCACAGGCAGGTCAACAGTTAAAGGGTTATATGTTCTCACCTAATACAATAAGACGACGCTGTAAACATCAGAAACAACACCAGCACCAACAGAACACCAGTAACTCCAGGAACTAAGAAAAGAGCCAACAAATCATGAGTTCTCAAACAAGGTAATGATGTATATTACATACTTTAACAAATTAAATAAAGCTGAAATAAAATAAAATATAAATATAAGATGACAAAACTAAAATTAAAATAAATTGCTTTGGCAACAAAATTTTTGTTGAAGTACAATAATTATTAGCTGTAAATAAATAAAATTAAATTTGAACTGAACTAAACCTGAAATAAAAATAAATTAAACCCAAATAGTAATATATAAACAAAACTAATAGAAAGGATCTATTGCTAAACAATTTAACTAAAAAAAAAATTTAACTGTAAACTGAAACTAAAAAACTAATTCAAAATATTAATAAAAAACATGATAGCATTTAAATAATACTAAACACTTAAACTTAAAACAAACATAAACAGCAAATAAATTAAACCTATATAATAATACTAAAAATATTAATAATAATAAAAATGGCAAAAGTATATATTACTACAATTAAAAAGAAAATTTAAAATAAGTAATTCAAAATATTAAATCAAATTATTTTTTGAAATTAAGTTGTAAGAAATAACTTGAAACATTCATTTAATTCAGTTAAAGAGATATTTAAACACTTTAGCTAACAATCTGTCTTAAAAACAAAAAAGGAGACAAATTTACAAAGTTAGAAGACTGTGTCCACATGCTTTTCAATTAATGTCATAATTTCAGTTTCATTACATTAAACAGCACACTGATGTAATGAAGGGAGATTTAGAAATGTGAGTCACCTGTGCTTATGATGAGAATTCTAGGATCCTAAAGAGATAAAATCATTACCACAGTTTTAAATATTGCACAACACAACTGTTTCCAACATTGATAATAATCAGAAATGTTTCTTGAGCAGCATGTCAGCATATTACAATCATGTGACACTGCAGATTGGAATAATGGTAAAAAAAAAAAAAGTCAAATATAGTGAATTAAGCTACAAACTCGATCATAATGGACAATGTTTCCATCTAACATGTATTTTGAGGTGCAGCTTGTCATATTAACGGAGTGTTTTCACTAGTTAGCAGAAAACCCGTTACCTTACAGAATATGTTCGTAGATTTGTGTTGGATGTTTTCTTTGGAATGGAAATATGGATATTCTATTTGTAGACATCATAATTTTTTCCCTTATTTCAGTTAATGTCATAAAACTAGTGAGCTAAGACAGTAGTACTGACTGTGTCATGTAAACATGGCTGAACACATGAAAAGCGGAGGAACAGACAAACCGAATCAATTGAATGAGTCATTTACGTTGGAACTGCTCCAATTGATTCAAATTTGTTACGTCAATCATTGGGTGTTTCTCAAACGGAAGGCTGCATCCTACGAAGGCTGCATATCTAGGCTGCCACATCATCAAACGTCACTGAAGGCCATCTCAATCGGAAGGATCCTTGGAAGGCAGCCTTCGTTTCGCGTCCTTCATTCAGCTGAATTTGAAGGATGCATGGGATGTATCCTCCGCGACCTTCAGTCACCCACAATCCTTTGTACCCATTCCATTTCATGAAAATAAACTGACAAAAAATGAGTCAGTACTGAGCTTGTCTGAATTTATTATGAAATGTAAGACAAAAATAATGTTTTCGGACATGAAAGCATAGATGTTATTTTTTGTTTTGGTATAAATTACTCAATAAACGCTAAACTGCTAATAACTTAAGCCATGGGGAGACTGTAGACAGCTGTGATTCATTGTACTGCATTAATAGAAAGCCAAATAATATAAAGATTTGTAATACAAAGTATTTTTCCAAAACTAAGTTTTATTAGTATTTCCGTGCCGTGACAGTGAGGGCGGGAACATATGTGACGTAGCCACGCACACTTACTAGACCGTCTCATTCTAGCGTTTATATGCCGAGGAGGACTCTAGCCTACAAGACTCTGAAGGACTGAACTAGGAAGGACGCAGCCTGGGTAGGATCCAGCCTTCCGTTTGAGAAACACGCATTCAGTTCAAGCAATTCACAAGCAAAAACCAGATCAAAAGAGCCATTCATTTTCGTATATGGACAGTGCTTGTAATGATTTTAAAAAGCACATATAGTGGGGTAAATGTACACTTTTCGAAACTCTGAATCCCCATCTCCGCTTCGAAGTCCCAATCCGAAATGATGGTTCTCGAATCATTATTCAGATCGGCTCTTTGGAGCACAGATCGCGAATCACTTCATTTAGAACAGGATTTCAATGCGGGTTCACGAATCATTTGAATCAGATCGGGACTTCGGAGCGGCTTGGTGAATCATTTTGCGAACTGAATGATCTGCAATCCGCGCTCTGATGTCCCGATCCGAAATGATGGTTCTCGAATCATTATTCAGATCAGGATTTCGGAGCATGGATCGTGAATCATTTGATTCAGATCGAGACTTCAGTGCAGGTTCATGAATCATTTGATTCAGATTGGGACTCTGGAGTGCGTATTGCAAATCTTTTTTCTGATTTTCATTTTTTATTATTATACAGTAGAAAACATCAAACCATTAAGGAAGTACAGTTATAAAAACAAAACAAAGAAAAAAGTATACACAAGTGCAAATCTCTTAAGAAAATTAACCATAGAAGACCATAAAAGAGTGACAAAAACAGCAACTCACTTCAGTGTCTGACTTATAATTACATCCATAAGCTTTTTGTGAAATTTGGATTAATTCATTTATCTGTTGTTTGACCTCTTCATATTTAAAGAGAGATAGTTTCTAGTCAGACATCGTTTGTTATGATTTTCAAGGGTGTAGAATTTAGTAGAGACGCTATGACATGATCCTACCAATATCCAGCGACTACTAAATTGTCCCTAGCAATAATTTTGATCAAACAATGAAATGTCTGTTGTCTGCCGTTATGTCCCCACCAATGACAAAATAAAATCCATGCCCCTGCAAAAACATAAAAAATTTGTATTATTCCAAACACAGAAAATTCATGTAAATATCTGTGTTACCTGTCCTCGGTACTGAGCGACATTGAGCGCAGGGAAATCCTCTGAATATCTCACAGAGAAACTGACCATGTTCACGAGGTGAGCGCTCACATGAACCACTGCAGACATAAACACGAACAAACACAACTCAGACAAAACACACACACAATGACAGCATACGTAAAGTATGTGTGGAAGACAATTTGTCTATTCAGCAGCTCTGTGTGTGTGTGTGTTGTAGCTTGTGTTGCAGTTGTCATGGTAACAGAATGCCTCAGAGCTCTGTAATTAGAACAAGACCACAATGCACTGAGACAGGAAATGGGGGGGATCTCAGACACAAGATAAAACCAGCTGGGAATCCCTCGGGATATTCCTGTTCTAAACACACACACACACACATACACACATGCGCACACACACACACACATGCACACCTGTCGACTGGCAAAACTGTCTAGCCTGTCACTGCAACACTAGACAAAGTTATTTACCAGGTCAAACTCTCAGACAGCAACATACCAGAGTTATTTTAATATAACTGAGATGCTGTTATAGATTTTATATATACTTATATATTTTTATTTATTTCATTTTAGTGTTTTTGCTTTTTGTGTTCTGGTCTTTTGACCCAGAGAGGATTTTCTTTTTTCCTGAAAGTGCTAGTTAATGTTATTGCACTGCACTGAAACCTAACGCCTTTGCTCACACAGGGTGTAGCAACTTCCCGAAAAACTTGGATAATGTTTTGTACTTTTTTTGCCTTTTTTCCCTACATTGTTACACTTGTGGTGTTCCCCATCAGAAATCACTGGCCTACAAAAATTGCTTGTAAATCTCTCATTATGATATATTATTACCAAAGATTGGATTTTATCTTTTCATCAACTTGTTTCCTCTCAATTAGCGTAGGTTTTATATTTCTTTTAAGTACTGATAGATCATAGGCCTCATTGATCTGAGCTTATGCAGCTCAGCATATGCTACTGTATGAGAATTCTGGTGCAGCATATGCACCATTGGAAAAATTCTCCACAGATAATGTTTTTCCACTCAAAACCGGAGATGCACAAGATCAAATCAATGAGGGGTATGATCAGTCAGTGCCAAAAAGAAACACAATGCCTGTGCTAATTGGGGAAAAAAAACAAGTTGATGAAGAAAAGACCAAATCGAAGATTTGGTTATAATACAGCATAACAAGAAATTTGTAAGAAATTTTTAAAAAGCTGGTCATTTTTGAGTGGGAACACCAAATTAGGGATTTTCAGCACAGCACAAGGGTTATTATTTGATGATCTGTGTTTAATTTTAGCTAAAGTTTTAGTCATTTTGTTTTGTGTTTTTGTCTTAAGCAATTTTTTAATTATTATTTTTATTTCAGTTTTCGTTTTAGTTATCTTAGTACATTAAGTTAAACTACATTAAAATAAGAAATGTTTCTTTTAACAGAAAGTTTTTTATATTTTTATTTTATCCAAGTTAACTTATTTTATTTCAAGTTATGAAAAAGATTTTTTTTTTTATTGTTTTAGTTTACTATAATGACCCTGCAACATATATGCATAAATACACAAAAAGAGTGCTTTCAGACAGGTTAGTGACTCGACCTAAGTAATCTGTTCTTCCTCTCCCATGAAGTGGGTGTAATCTGCTGTCTGTCTGCGTGGTCTCTCTCAGTGTTCTGGAGTCTGTTTGGTCTGTTCATCTACTGTCTGATGCATAATGTTCCATTAATGGTACAATCTTTCTCAAATGACATGCTGCATCGTATTGTTTGGCCTTGCACACCAAAAATCATGCTCAAAATATTTTCCAAGCTGCTACAATAACACTTCTGAGGAAGAATTTGCTGCTTTTGACAAAGTTTGTAGGTTCATGGAATCAAATCTTTTCTTAAAACACTTTATCGTCTGCAAACTAGATATTTTGAAGCACAGCTGTTCTGTTCTGTTTATTTGAAGAAGTTTGCATCATTGATTCTGTTATTTTCCTGTTTGTTACTGTGAAGCTGCGTTGAAACAATCCGTATTGTATAAAGCGCTATAGAAATAAATGTTACTTGACATGTTCTGCTCTCGCAGCTTTCAATTTCACATTTATCAAACTTCTAAATATCATGTACAACAAGCAAACTGGTCACTTATGTCAGTCAGACAGACTCTTCCTGCTATGTAGGCAGAATAAGCTGACCAGACCATACAACACAAACTATGGTCAGTATTAGGGCTGGGCGGTATGAAGGTATATATCGTTACCGCGGAATGAAATGTGTACCGTAAAAGAATTTTTTATTCCGTGTATACCGCGAAATGTAAATAAGTGGGCGTGGCCAACTCACGTGCAGCACGCGTGAGGCTGAGACTGGTCAAACCGTTGAATGCAAGACTGAAGGATACGCTGGGAGGTTGTAAAAACATGGAAAAGGAGAAACGAACAGATGAGGATGGCTCAAAAGAAAATCCTGAGCAGGAGGAGGAACTTGTCATTAACTCTTTCCCCGCCATTGACGAGTTTTTACGGCAATCCGTGTTCTAGGTATATTGCGGTAAGGAAAGCACTAGCGCATGTCCTTAATGAGTTACGGGACTTCCGGGTCGTACGGGTCCGAATACAAGACGATCGACATTAATGGAAGGATCAGAGAACATGTAGATCATATATATATGTAGATCATGTTTTGACCATTTTGAATCTGATGAAGTAGTCAGTGAGAGAGATGCCTGTACAGACACAGAAACATCTCTAGTTGTGTATGGACCGATAACCCGTCAATCTGAATGTGTGTGTGTGTGTGTGTGTGTGATGTTCTCTCTCTCTCTCTCTCTCTATATATATATGTGTATGTGTGTGTGTGTGTGTGTGTATGTACAGTATGTATATGTATGGATGTAGCCTATATGTGTGTGTTTGTGTGTATAAACGTGTGTGTGTGTGTCTGTCTGTTCTGTTTATTGAATGCAATTTCAGTTATTCATATAATAATTTACAGGTGAAAGAATTTGACATTTGAATGTATTTTGCTTGAAAATGCACTACTTTTTTAAAATGCATTTTTCTCAGGTTTTGGCCAAAATGTTGTATTTCTGATGAAACCTATGTGCATTCAAGGGGTGATAAAACATGAACACATGAAGATAGAATAAAATAGTTTTTTTTAATTAAAATCAGAGGCTTGGTTCTTTATTTTGATATATAATATGTTCATATATTCATAGCAGAAAATATTCTGAGGGCCGTCAAATTTAGGTGAAAATCATCAAAAATGCTGGCGGTGGCTGGCAACTTTTTTTTTAAAAACGCTGGCGGGGAAAGAGTTAAAAGAGGTGCAACATCTGTTGTGTGGACTTGGTTCGGTTTTGCAAAATCTGACAACGAGCAGAAAAAGGTGATTTGCAAACTGTGTCATGCTAATGTACTCACTAGCAGCGGCATTTATATTTTCACATTTAAGTTTTCATTTCCTGTTATTTACTTGAGATATATTTTATATCTGTGAGATGTTACTTGAGAAAAGTTTACAATAATAAGTTCTGTCCACATCAAGCTGTGAAATGTGACATACAGTGGAATTGTTGTTCATATGAAGTCATATTTTGTTTACCATATTTATAAGGTTAAAAATAAAATACAAAATAATCAAATAAGATCAAGTCCTTTTCTTTTCTTAAATATTCAAGCTTATTTATTATATAAAGCCCTTTTGTACATTTTCTGGAATAACTACCTATATAAAAAACTATATCGTGAAAGATATCGTTACCGTGAAATAAAATTTCTCATACCGTGAAATAAAATTTTGGTCATACCGCCCAGCCCTAGTCAGTATCGAGTGTTTCTGTTGAGGCATCTGATCACAGATCAGTTTCTCACCTGAGAAGATGCATATAGTGACTCCACACGCCACATGAAACGTCTTACTCTTATCCAGCAGCCGACGAACATGTCTACCCGTCACCTGACAGAAATAGAAAAGTCAGAGTCAAAACAACCCTCATTCAGCATGGCAGCAACATGTTTAAAACAGCATTTGAACAGCATGTAATAAATGTGCATTTGTGTGACTGCACAGACTTGAAATGAATGCATAAATATGAGAATTTCTCAAAAGTGCACGTGATGTCTGTCTCACCCGCTGAGATCCTCGGATGAAGGTAAGCAGCGATCGGCACATTGGCAGCAGTACCAGACTGCAGTTTAAGTTTAGAACGGAGGCCGATGCTCGACTGATGCAGAGGCCCAGCTGAAGAAACACATACACAGGGGTTAGGAACAAGTTTTCAAACTTTTTAATGCAAAGGACACTGACTCAACACGCTGCACCTTAAAACACATGCGAACAGAAAAAGCACCAGCAAATTAAGAAAACATCTTCATTAATATGACAACAGCACATGTGCTGCAAATACTCACAACACAACCACATACAGAAACGTGCTGCAAGTAGCACAGACACTTGTTTTAGTTCACATAAACATTTCCAATATAGTCTGTGCATATTTGCAGCGTGTTTCTGTTTGTATTATGAGTATTTGCAGAGCGTTTCTGTATTTTGCCACGTTGTAAATATTTTCCGCAAGTGTGTTTTCAAACTGATGAAGAGGTTCTCTTAATTTGCAGGTGTTTCTTCATTTGCAGCACGTTGAGCTCTGTCAGCCACTGTACGTTCCTGAAATATATATTTTAAAACTAATTTATACTGTGTTAAATAGTAATTCAATCATGTTGTAATTGTACTACAGCCTCAGGAAATAATTATAATATTATCTAAAAAATATAATTAAATTAATCATTTTTACAATAAATATTAATCTAAAGTAAGTTCCCTATCGAAAGGTAACTCCCATTGCGTCGTCTGACGACTGACGACTGACGACTGCTTTGGGGAAACTCCTGTTTACTCTGTTACTGAAGCCAGATTGGTTAACGCCTGTGTAACTGCACAAACCAATGGCGCTTGAGCCCGCCAAAGGGGAGGCGGCGCCATTTCATCAGAATCTTCTCCTTCAGCGACGAGACCATCTCTTCGCTGACTCTCCAAGAAGCCGAAGCCGAAAAAAGAAGCTTACCTGCTCTACACTGCTCTTCACCGCTCCCAACGTCAAAACCAGCCCCAGCAGTGGACGATTTCCCCTGTGGCCATCCGGCAAGGAAAAAGAGAGCAAATTTCGGAGCAAATTTCCAAGGGCGTTGATTCAAATGTCACTTCGCGAGTGTAGCTCATGCTACACCCTGCACGAAGCGGACGAGCACGACGAGTGCATCGCATGCCTGGGCGTCGCTCACGCAGAGGCTGCACTCACAGGGGCTTTGTGTCCTCACTGCGAGGACATGAACCTTGCTCGCCTTCGCTCGTGGATTGCCTTTTTCCACGAAGGTGATCCTCCCCACTCCGTTCCCCGGTCTCCTCGGAGGAAGAAGCAGCAGATGAGAATCCGCATATTGAACTACCTTGATGACTGACTGATGCTAGCCGACTCAGAATGGCAATTGATCGCTCACAGGTCATTGTTGCTCAACCACCTAGAGTGCTTAGGGTTGAAAATCAACCCATCCAAGAGTTTTCTGTTTCCCAGACAACGAGCGTCCTTTCTGGGAACAGTCATAGACTCTGTGCAAATGCGGGCTTGGGTTACGCCGGAACGCTCCCTGACTATCCAGCGAGCGGCGGCATCCTTCAAGCTGGGGACCTTGCATCCCCTCAAAGCATTTCAGAGGATGCTCGGCCTCATGGCCGCTGCCTCCTCAGTCATTCCTCTGGGCCTGCTGCATATGCGGCCCCTCCAATATTGGCTAAAAGCCCGCGTTCCGTCCCACGCCTGGCGCCTGGGCCATGCTCATGTCAAGGTAACCCGCCACTGCCTCAAAGCTGTGGCCCCTTGGACAACTTCTCGCCTGTTTCAGTCAGGCGTTCAGCTGGGGACGACCTCCAGGAGGAAGGTGGTCATGACAGATGCTTCCAGCTCAGGCTGGGAAGCTCTGCACAAGGGCAATCCGCCATATGGCTCCTGGATGACCCACGAGCCATGCCTGCATATCAACGGCCTCGAAATGATGGCTGATTGTCTGGCCCTGAAGACCTTCCTGCCAGCTTTAAAGGGACATCACGTCCTAGTCCAGTCGGTCAACACAACATCTCCTACTTTGGGCACAGAAAGAATTCCTCTCACTACGAACGGTTCATGTGCCGGGCAGACTGAACCAAGGAGCGGATATGTTGTCAAGAGACAATGTAGCTCCGGGGGAATGGAGACTACATCCCCAGATGGTTCAGATGATTTGGTCAGTTTTTGGCAAGGCAGAGGTCGACCTCTTCACCTCCGAAGACAACTGTCACTGCCCAACCTATTTCTCAAAGCAGCGGGATGCTCTGGCCCACAACTGGCCCAACACCCGTCTGTATGCATTCCCTCCGATCGCCGTGCTACCCCAGGTTATCAGGCGAATCAGAGAAACGAAATGCTCTCTCCTCCTCGTTTGGTTCCCAGTTTGGTTCCCAGAGATGATCCAGTTGCTGTCTGCAGCACCGTGGTCAATACCACTGAGGAGAGATCTTCTCTCGCAAGCGCAGGGCAAGATTTGGCATCCTCAGCTGGAAATGTCGAGCCTTCAAGTCTGACCGACTCCCAACGAGAGTCACTAATACCATTTTAGAGGCTAGAGCTCCATCCACACTGCGCCTCTATGCCCTTAAGTGGTCAGCCTTCAGCGACTGGTGTTCAGCACGTAATCAGGATCCAATTTCATGTGACGTGTCCCACATGCTAATCTTTCTACAAGGGCTGCGCCCCTTGTCCAGCAGCTCTTCCACGATCAAGGTCTATATGGCAGCCATCACGGCGAATCACTCTCCTGAGGCTGGGCGGACTATTGGCAGAAATTAGTTGGTTGTTAAGTTCCTTAGAGGCGCTCGCCGGTTAAATCCTCCTCACCCTAAGACTGTACCGACCTGGGACTTTTTGCGTTCCCAAAGCAGTCGTCAATGACGACGCAAAAGGAGTTACCTTCCGATAGGGAACGCTCCGGTTACTCATGTAACCTCGGTTCCCTGAGATAAGGGAACGAACGTTGCGCAACTGGCCATTCTGTAGCTGCACGCGAATCGATGGCTGTCGCTTCAGTCATTGATTCTGATTAAATGGCCGACTTTTATAGCAAGTTGGCTCCCCCCCTTTGGCGGGCTCAAGCGCCATTGGTTTGTGCAGTTACACAAACGTTAACCAATCTGGCTTCAGTAACAGAGTAAACAGGAGTTTCCCCAAAGCAGTCATCAACGCTCATTCCCTTATCTCAGGGAACCGAGGTTACGGGGTTTTTTTGCATTTCTAAGGAGTTAAACCTGAAATCAAGCAGAAAATCTCTAGTATATGTGGGTGTTGGTATGTGTGTGTTGCAGTGGCGTTTGATCATTGTTTCCTGTACAGAGGTGAGCGAGTTGTTACACGCCTGTTCAGCTCTATACAGAAACACAACAGCCCTGCTACATATGAGGGATTACAGCTCACACACACACACACACACACACACACACACACACACACAGAAAGACTGCTGCAATTGTCCAATTCTGGCATAAATGTGTAAAAGTCTTAGCTAACACAAGTGTGGTTTGTTTTTGGAAAGTTGTGTCCCTGTGCATTATCTTTCCAGGACATTAAACAATAACCTGTGACAACAATTACCCTGATTCATACTGGAGTGTTGTGGACATCCTGTCCATCTCACAGCAACACACACACACACACACACACACACATTGGGTTTCCATCTTTTAAGGGGACATTCCATAGGCGAAATGGTTTTTACACCGTAAACCGTATTCTCTGTCGCCCCATACCTAAACCTACCCCACACAGAAAACTTTATGCATTTTTAGATTTTCAAAAAACTTCATTCTGTATGAATTATAAGCTTATTTCCTCAAGGGGGCCAAAAAAATGTCCCCACAAGGACAAGGATTTCGGATATTGCCATCTATGTGGGGACATTCTGTCCTCATAACATAGGGTTTACCAGGACACCCACATCTCTTACTGTAAAATGTAAACACACACCTGTTAAACTCTACAGAAATAAACCTCTCAAACTTTGCAAACTCTGCATAAACACACACCTGTCAAACTCATATCTCAATGGCTACAGGAAACACACGTTAAAATCTAAAACAAACCTTTCAAACTCAAAATACGCAAAATATACACATTACACAAACTATAAACAAAATATATAAACAAAATTATACACACTTTGTCTTCTCTAGACGCACATGCCTGTAAAACTCACACACCCCAAACTTGAAAACACAAACTTGACACATAAACTTAAAACTTACCCCCAGCATCTTGTGTAGATAATAATACTGCGCTCCGCTGAAGTACAACATGAATGTTCTCCAGAACAGGAAGACATTGACTGCAACCCAAACCATCTGCCCAAAACAATAAAAACACAACAATCCAACTGACAACATCTCAAACTCAGTGCATGCACCCATACAGACACTGTGACAACAGTATAGTGAGTATCACCATGATCAAGTGTTTGGGTCCTTCATTGGCCCTCCAGCTTTTCAGCGCGACGCTCATGATTGTCTCGCGCGCGGTCTTTACACACCGCGACGCTAAACCTCGGAGTGCAAACCGCCGTTAAACATCACCGGTGCAGCCGCTGGACTCTCCGTGCCGTGACGGTCATCCCGCCGGCTTCTCCGGGACTCCGCGTGCCGCACATGTTCCCTGTCACGCCGCTCACGCGCCTCCCACCAAACCCCCGCCCGGTTTGGGACTCATACTGTCGAGTGAATCCTGGGTAATAAAACAGAAAGAGGATTTTTAACTGCTTCTAATAATAACAACAAACACTAAACCTTATTTAAAGAGCAAATGCACGACGTTTACGAACTTTAATGAAAAAAGTAAAATAAATGCATTCGACAAACTAAGATTAGCATATCTATCTATCTATCTATCTATCTATCTTCATCTACAATATCTATCTATCTATCTATCTATATCTATCTAGCTATCTTCATCTACAATATCTATCTATCTATCTTCATCTACAATATCTATCTATCTATCTATCTATCTATTCAAACTACTTTAAACTTCAGGTTTTCTCAATTCTACTTTAATAGTGATAATACAAGGAAACAGAAATGAAATAGCCTACTTTCTAGAAGCTAATTTAGGAGTAAAAAAACAAATCACTAGTCTCGTCTTTTTATTTATCCATGAAATGTAAATAATTTATAATAAAATAATAAACAATTGGAGTATCAGTTAGATCTTGATAGTGAAATGATCAAAATCGATTTACGGTTGTCATGGTTTCTTCTTTTTAAGGAATTCTTTTTACTTTTCTTTTCAACTTGTATTGAGGAACAAATTAACATACGGGCACAGAAATACATAAATAAATAAATGTAGAAATGCATAAATAAATGTAAAAATAAATAAATGTAGAAATACATAAATAAATGTAGTATAAAACAAAAATGGTACAAAAATAGAACAATTAAAAATGACACTTTTGACAATTTATTCATTCATTTATGCATATCTGCATTTCTTTATTTCAGCATTTAATTAATTATTTATACATTTATTTATTTCAGCATTTATGTATTTATTTCTACATTTATTTATTCATAACTTCCTTTTTTTGTATTTATTTATTTATGCTTAAGTCATTTCTACATTTATTTCAGCATTTAATTATTTATTTATTCATTTATTTATGTATTTCTACATTTATTTATTTCTGCATTTATGTATTTATTCATTTATTTATTTATTTATACTTAAGTCATTTCTCGTCCTCCATACAAATGCCCCTTGAGCAGAAAAACAACAACAACAAAAGGACTTAAGTCTTTTATTTACTTAATTGTGTTTTGTCAATAAAAAGATTGACAACGGTATCAATTTAATCTTGCGAAAGAACGCAGATGTCTTACGGTTGCTATAGTTACATCTATTCACGACTTCTTTTTTATCTATTCTATTTAACTTTTGTGGTTACTGACCCAGTTTCTAGGAGGGGTTTAGCAGCTTGGTTGCATCGAATAGCCTAAAATGAATGAAACATGGGCCGACGGCGCCATCTATTGCTGAGCGAGTGCCAGCGTCGAAATGTTAGGCTTATTTTCATTTCGCGCATCCATGTATTATGCCAATAAACATTACAATCAAAGCACGCACATCCAACAAGCCAAAAGCTCAATGTGAGAGCTCAACCACAAAACAGTTTCAAACAGCAAGAGCAAAGTTGGCACACCACAGCTTCAAGAGTAGAAAAATATGTATTTATGTTCTCACCAGGTCACGTTTCGAGCCAAACTCAGCTTTTTTTTAGGCTGGAAACGTCACCTGTGGTGAGAACATAAATATTTTTCTACGTTTGGAGCTGTGGTGTGCTAACTTTGCTCATCCTGTTATGCCAATAAACCACAATAAAACTAAGAAACTAGAACAATAACCCCATTAGCCACACGATCCCCGCTTCTCTTTGAATAATCCCGTCGCATTCCTCCACTCCCCGAGCGTGATTCATTAGTGATTCATTGAAATGAGTCAGTGTGTACTCTAACCGCATCTGTGTGCACGTTTATATAATGTGAACTACAATACTACAGGCAACTGAACACTGAACCGGCGATGTCCGATTCGCCAAAGAATCATTCTTCTGAATCGATTCATTGTATGATTCGGTAGAATCAAGTATTTGCAAGTAACGCCCCATTCACACGGGGCGTCGGCGTCAGCGCCTCTCGTTTACTTTGAATGGAGTGACGTCAAGCGTTGCCGAACTGAATTGTGGGTCCGTCGCTTCGCTTCACTGGCGTTGCTCGCGGCAGAAGTTGAAAACTTTTCAACTTTTCAAGCGCCAAACGGTGTCGCCAATCAGATCACCTATGCAACAATTTAGCGCAGACGCTAGCCAATCCCGTTCAGGCAACACCAGAAAAGCATGTGATTGGCTGTTGTCACTATGACGGCGCGTCAGCAGCAAGCTTCAGACACGCCCTCTGTCAAGCGTTGACGCCGACGCCCCGTGTGAATCAGGCGTAACTCTTTAACAGCAGCTTTTAAAGTACAAGTAGGCCTATGTGTTCGGCCATGCGTTGGAATAACACAAAAATTTACTGTCTGACACAATTAATTGAATCGATGTGATTAAGAGCGAAAAATACACGTCTTTACTGAAAACAACAACAGCCATCCAGCCTGGTCTGCTCACCAAACTGGTTTCAAATGGTCAGCTTAGAGGGGTTTTGACACCTTTTCAGCTGGTCAGTTTGGGAGAACAAACCAGCTAACCTAGGGTTGGCTTCTTAAGATAGTTTAAGTAGTTTGTTTTCAGCGGCGATGATAACCAGATATTAGAAGAAACGCGCAAAATGCTGCACGGCAACTTTTATTTTGCTTGATAAATCAAGCGAATTGGTGAATCATTTTCACTCAAACGAACCGATTCGCTGCAATGAACTAATGAACACAAGCCAGCCAAAACCCGCCTACATTTCTCACTCCTCCTAGTACTAGTTCGCCAACTTTCAACGCATTAATGTAAGGCGCTTATTCAAATGGGATCTGAGGATAAAATAATCAGCTGGATCTGCCGGATAACGGTTATTACGGCTTTCTTCTTGATTGGCTTTATTATTGGTGAGTTTTTCTACTTTTATGAAAGTGTTTATAATTATCTGCAATGCCTGTCGTGATTAATGCAGAGTCAAGTTGTTTTAGACTGTCCACTGCGCATTATTTTAACAGGGGATAGTTGATAAATTTGTTAAATACTAAGACCCTTCAGATTCAACATTAACTCGTGTTTTTGCTTTTCATTGCTTATGGTCAAAATAAACACACTCAGGTGATAGCCTACCTGTTGGTCTCACCTGTCCAGATCTCATGCGCTGCATTCCACAGTTCTTGAATACCTCCAGGGCAGGTGTGACTATACTGAGACCCCATTCACTTAAACAATAAATCTTTAGATAAAAACGGGCGTTTAAAGACCTTTATACTTTTATTTTGGATATAAATATACACAGTGACGTTATACCAGTAATAGAAAATCTGATAATATCCCGAGATCTGAAAAAAAAAATAATAATAGTTTTGTCAATGCAGTTTTTTTTCCTAATTATTTTTTGGCTCTAAAATATTATAGAAATGGTTATTTTTGAGTTAAAAATCTAAAAAAAAAAAAAAAAAAAAAAAAAAAAAAAAAAAAAAAAAAAAAAAAAAAAAAAAGATTATTAAAATATCTTACTCAAACTTGTATGGACAAAGTCATGAAAATTTGTGAATGTAAGGCATGGGAACGCTGAATGTTTTGTTCA
This sequence comes from Tor tambroides, assembly GCA_021397915.2. Taxonomy (NCBI): domain Eukaryota; kingdom Metazoa; phylum Chordata; class Actinopteri; order Cypriniformes; family Cyprinidae; genus Tor; species Tor tambroides. Next base: position 11,034 of record JAFVLL020035968.1, on the reverse strand, counting down.
CTTTATGTTTATTGTTGCTTTCAATAATGCTCTATTGCATTTTTGATTTTAAACAGAATTCAGAATTCACTATTACTTCTTCTTATGCAGATTAATCACTAATATTTTTCAGACATGGTTTGGTGTAACAGGTGTCTGTTTCTCATAACTGCTGCTCTCAGGTTGGTTTGCTCGACCTACTACTGTCAATCATGGACATGCATCAAAAAGCTTCCTGCACAACTTTCTGGATGAGATGCAGGCAGAGAATATTAAACACCATCTCAGGTGGGAAAATGATGCCTGTCTGTCCACATGCCCTGAATAAACTAGTCCTGATGTTATTGAATAATATCATTAAAGGAATAGTTCACCCAAAAATGAACATTTGCTTAATATTTACTCACCCTCAGGCCATCCAAGTTGTAGATGAGTTTCTTAATCAGAACATATTTGGAGAAATGTAGCATTACATCACTTGCTCAGCAATGGATCCTCTGTAGTGAATGGGTGCCGTCAGTGGTAGAAATCCCCTACGCACCTGACTTAAGTTTACCTGGGGCGTCTAGTGGCACCCATTCACTGCAGAGGATCCATTGGTGAGCAAATACAATTTAATGCTAAATTTCTCCAAATCTCTTCTGATGAAGAAACAGTTCCATCTACTTCTTGGATGGCCTGGGGTTGAGTACATTTTCAGGTCATTTTCATTTTTGGGTGAATTAATCCTTTTAGTGCATATCTTCTGTGCATGCCACTCTAAAACATACAGCCTGCTAACCTAGATTTTAAAATCTAAATTATGTCTCTCATAATTCACGTTTGTTACCTAAACAGGAAGTTCACAAGGCTGCCCCACCTGGCCGGATCGCAGCAGAATCTGGATCTGGCAAAGCAGATCCGGGCCGAGTGGATGGAGTTTGGGCTGGACTCAGTGGAGCTAGTGCCGTACGACGTGCTGCTGTCATACCCAAATAAAACTAACCCCAATTACATCTCCATAGTGGACCACCTGGGCAATGAGGTACATACTCACAACCAGAACCCAAACACACACAAACAGGCCTTCTTCTTGGACATATACTTTCAGGATCAATCAGTAATATTGCATAAAATGTAAATGATGTTTTAATTTGAGAAACTGTGTAGATGTAAAAGGCACCCTTCCTTCTAGATCATTGGTCTCAAACTCAATTCCTAGAGGGCCGCAGCTCTGCACAGTTTAGCTCCAACCAGCTCCAAATCACACCTGCTTGGAAGTTTCTGGTGATCCTGAAGAGCTTGATTAGCTGGATCAGGTGTGTTTGATTAGGGTTGGAGCTAAACTGTGCAGAGCTGTGGCCCTCCAGGAATTGAGTCTGAGACCAATGTTCTAGATGTTGCAACGGACATTGCAAAACCCCGTATCAGTCAGTCAGTAGTTTGCATACTCAAAGTTTCCTCATGCTATTAATTACTCTTAGTTGTGCAAGCCCACATGCACTTCTTCTGACTAGACACATCTGCACTCTTTTAGAATGAAATTCCGTTTTATTTACATTTTTTAAAATTTGTTTAAATAGAATGTTTAGAACACTAAAGGCCTGATGATGTCATAGGAGAACCTTTTTAAGTTCCGCAAAGAATGAACTTTATATTCACTAGTTCTTTAGAAAGCCATTTTATAAACTTTATGTGCTTTCAAGAAACCCAAAAAAAAAGATCTGAAGAACATTTAATGTGACTTTTTTTAATCCCCAAAGCAACTCCAGACCCTTAAACAGCCAAAAATAGTTCTAGATCATGAAGTGGGTTCAAAACTGAACCTGTCGAGTGTGGGTCTGTTCTTTCTCTCATGACATCAGAAGATTTGGTGTGTGTCTGTGTGTGATATTAAGGCCATTTATCTTGTCACCAGTGAGGCTGCGAGTAACGACTCCAGCTCGGTTGTCATGGTGACAGGTTAAAGTCCATGACTGTATCTGTGGATGTTTTATAGTGATTGCGGTGCATAATCCAGTAAATAATAGAGGTCAACATGTCACTTTCCCTCTCTCAGATCTTTAACACCTCTCTGGCTGAGCCGGTCCCTGAAGGTTATGAAGACGTTACCGATATCGTCCCTCCTTATAGTGCTTTCTCTGCGAAAGGACAACCAGAGGTGATGCTTGAATAGGCAAATGCTGACAATCAACATGAAGTCAAAACTGACTGTTTAAAGTCTCAATGCATAAACCTGGTCATATTGGGCTTGATTAATAAGTGCAAAATAAAGGGTTGTCTTTATAATGTTACATCAAATTTATAACTTATACTGCTATTCAAAAGTTTGGGGTCTGTTTCAAAGAAAGTAATACTTTTATTCAGCAAGGATGCTTTAAATTTAACAAAAGTGACAGTAAAGACATAAGGTTACAAAAAAATTCTATTTCAAATAAATGCTGTTCTTTTGACTTTTCTATTCCTCAAGCAATCCTTAAAAATAAAATGTATCAGATTTCCACAAAAATGTGAAGCAGCACAACTGTTTTCAGTGTTGATATTAATCCAAAATGATAATCCGAATGATTTCTGAAGGATCATAACACACTGCAATCTGGAGTAATGATGCTAAATTTCAGCTTTGATCGCAGGAATAAATTACATTTTACATTATATTCGCATAGAAAACAGCTATTTTAAATGGTAATAATATTTACTGTTTTTACTGTATTTTTGATCAAATAAATGCAGCCTTAGTCAGCATAAAAGTCTTCTTTCTATAACATAAAAAAATATTATAGACTTTTGAACAATATCATACTTTTAACTTTACAGAAGTAAAATGAACCTGCTGTTTGTGATCTGTAGGATGAGCTGGTTTATGTTAATTACGGCCGGACGGAGGATTTCTTTAAGCTGGAGAGAGAGTTGAGAATAAACTGTTCAGGAAAAATTGTCATCGCTAGATACGGCAAAATCTTCCGTGGGAACAAGGTGAGGTTTGGACGTGAAGTTTAACAAGTTGTGTATGTTTTACATACGAAAGAAAATACTGTGGGCTCGGAACGACATTTGAGTGAACTAGCTTGCTTGTGTTTGCAGGTGAAGAACGCGGTGTTAGCGGGAGCTAAAGGGATCGTGATGTTCTCGGACCCTGCGGATTACTGTGCTGACGGCGTGGAGCCGTATCCCGACGGCTGGAACCTGCCGGGAGGAGGCGCTCAGAGAGGAAACGTGCTGAATCTGAACGGGGCGGGAGACCCGCTCACACCCGGATACCCGGCCAAAGGTCTGTGTGTGTGCCACAGAGAGATTCTCAATGATTCTCAACTGATTTTATGATTAATGTAGAAAATGATTAAATTCAGAATTTCCTTGATAAAAAACATCCACATCACTCCAGTCCATCAATTAAGACGTTTTCAATTTCAAATCGTTGCTCCAGGCTAAAATTACAAGTTCTCTATCCATAATATTGCTTTCTCCAGTGAAAAAGCCGTCTCGTCTGAATCAGGGGAGAAATCTGCACAAATCAAGCACCATTTACAAGCAAAAACAGTCCTAAACAAATATGTTTGTGGATTTTTATTTGAGAAGACAACAGGAGATGGACTTTTTCACTGAAGGAAGCGTTATTATATATTATGAACAGTTTGGACTGGATTATTGTGATGTTTTTATCAGCTGTTTAGAATCTCATTCTGACGGCACCCATTCACTGCAGAGGATCCATTGGTGAGCAAGTGCAATTTAATGAAATGAGATTCGTCAATATCTTGTAGAATACACCTACAGATCGAGTCTGGAGGACGCAGTGGGACTTCCCAAGATTCCAGTGCATCCCATCGGATATCATGATGCGGTTCACCTGCTGCAGTGAGTCGGCCACATTTGAGTCAACTCAAACAAATAGAAAATAAGACAGCCATAAATATTATTACAAAAATACTTTTTTTTTTACAGAGCAGTAGTATTATTGCAATAGTATATTTCTTTATATATTAAAATATATATATACAATATATTTAATATTATAAAGAAACAAAAAATATTTTTAATTTAAAATAATTTTGAATAATAATATTTATTCATCAGTATGTCATGTATGCAGTATTATTCAAAATAATATTTTTAAATTATAAAAATTATTTAAAATTTAAATGTAAAATTGCAGTATCATCTACAATCTCTTTCTTAGTTCACCTAAAATATATATGATTATACAGTTATATAGATTATACAATTATTAGAACACTAGTATTTTCACCAGCTAAAAATGGTTTTAAGTCAGTTATTTCTATCTTTTGCTGTAGTGTGTCAGCAGGAAATATCAGTTTACATTTCCAAACATTCATTTTGCCATTAATTGTAATAATCCAGTGAGATTTTTGTCTGACAGCAGCCAGTGCTCCACACAGAGATCTGATCTGATCATCATCCGGTCTGTCTGGAGTAACATGAAGAAATAGAACAAACTGAGACAGACTCAATCAAGAAGAACTGTGGTAACGTCTCCAAGACACTTCTAGACCTGCAAAGCTTCCTGAAAAACCATGCGCAAGTGCACCGAGGGCAAAAGCTGCTTTAAACGCAAAGGATGCTCACACCAAATGTTGATTTAATTTAGTTAATAGAATTTAATTGATAAAGAAAATCTATTTATGAAATTATGAAATTAGCACTGTAGCTTTGCAGGTAGGTTTCTTGAAGCGTCTTGGAGACGTTGCTACAGTTCTTCTGGATTTAGTCTGTCTCAGTTTGTTGTGTTTCTTCTTGTCATTCCAGACGAACCGGATGATGATAAGATCAGATCTCTGTTTGGAGCACTGGCTGCTGTCAGACAAAAATCTCACTGGATTATTACAGTTAATGGCAAGAAATATGTTTGGAAATGTAAACTGATATTTCCTACTGAAACACTACAGCAAAAGATAGAAACAACTGACTTAAAACCATTTTTTAGCTGGTGAAAATACTAGTGTTCTAATAAGTTTTGGCCACTGCTGTATAATTATATGTCTCCTCCTGTAGGCATATGGGAGGACCTCTTCCGCCGGATAACTGGAAAGGCGCTCTGAACATCTCGTACAGAATCGGACCGGGATTCATGGACGGTTTTAATCAGAAGTATGAGACTTCCTTCCTGACAGACACTTCTGCAAATCCACAATAAAACCTCTATTTTATCTTTTAAGGCAAGACACTGCAGGCATGCACTGGTCAATTTTGCTTCCATAACAAGTCTTCTTTCAGACTAGAGGAAAGAAAACATTTTAATGTACTTTGTCTATTTGTATCTTAAAATACAATACATATCTGTAAAGGTTGAGACAGAAATCTTACATGCATAGGGTGATAAAAAGAGAAATCCTCTGTAAAAAGCTTTAATATGTCAAAAAAAGAAAAAAAAAAGAAAGAGAAAATGACAAGAATTTTGAACCTGGCTTCATCCAATGTTCGGATTTCTATTCTGGAAATCGATTCAAATATTGCATATTTAATTAGATATGGTCTCATTAGCATATTTGAACATATCAGAAATATGGTTTATATGAATATGGTGATATCTATTAGTCAAAATCTTTATCTGTTCCCCTGTGGTGTTTTGCTTTAAGACAGCATGAAATAGTATTAACAATGCATTTGAATTCTAATATGACAGATTTCTGAGTAAAAGAGAATATTTAGTGGTAAAATTACTTGATTGTGTCATGAAATGTGGAATATGATTACAAAAGGATGCTACATTTCTATATAAGATTACGAAATCATTTTCTTTTGAATGATGTGCTCAGATGAATCATAACATGGGCGTTTATTAAAGATGTAAACAGTGATTTCATGATCAGTCAGACAGTTAATTATTCTAAACCGAAGTCAAAACCTCAGTCTGAACATTGTCCAATCCTGACCTTTAACCCCAAAACCTGTGTTCCTGTGTTATGAAGCGTTACTTCAACTTTACACTATACATTATCAGCTTACACACGCATATTTGTGCACTTCTGGTAATGGTTAACTCATATTTATGCGTGATGTCAGCAGGACTGAGAGGTTTGTGCACTCAGCGTTTTCAAAGAAAGACGACACACATTTGTTTCCCACAGCACACACACACACAGATTCACACAACATCACACACACTTCTGTGGCTCTGTTGTTGTTCTGTAATGAACTCTGGAGGTCGGCCAGTTTGATACAAAGGCCTTGTGTTTGGGGAGGCCATCTTTAAACACACACACACACACACACACACATATTTAGCAGGCTGTACATGAAGGCAGTATTTACATTAATGCATTTGGCAGATGCTTTTATCCATCCATGCATGCATGCAGTGTAAAGTAAAAGAGTAGAAAATACTGATTGGATTTTGTCTTTGAAATTTTAGTAAAGTGCGTATGAACATCCATACCAACAATCAGGTGACGCGTATCTACAACGTGATTGGCTGGATCAGAGGAGCGGTGGAGCCAGGTAACATCGGCTTATCTAGTTTTCTTTTGGAGTGGTTTAGTGTAGTTTTTAGAGTTGTGTTACTCTGTTTGAGAGTTGTGAAGGTTTATTTTGTTCTGTGTAGGTGAGTTTGGTTTTGTGTGTTCAGACAGGTACGTGATTCTGGGCGGCCATCGTGACGCTTGGGTGTTTGGAGGGATTGATCCCGTGTCAGGAGCTGCTGTGGTGCACGAGAACGTGAGAGCGGCTGGGAAGCTCATGAAGAAAGGTGTGTGTCATCTAGATTAATGCGTAACAGTACCACTTTGTTTTTAATTACAATGATCATTCTCTGTGTGTGTTTTAGGCTGGAGGCCGAGGAGAACGCTCATCTTTGCCAGCTGGGACGCAGAAGAGTTTGGTCTACTGGGATCCACAGAATGGGCAGAGGTACAAATGAATGACTGAAAGAAGAAATAAATACAATCCAATAAATGTTTGAATGCATTAATGAATCAATGAATTATCTATTGATTGAAGGAGTGCACAGAAAATGAACAAAGGAAGGAATGAATCAGTGAATCATTGATTGAATGAATGAAAAAAAAACATGAATGAACCACTGAATCAATGAACAAATGAATGAATGCTTGACTGAATGAACAAATTACAGATAAATTAACAAATTTAATAGACACTGAATGAAGAAAATGAATAAATGAATGAACAGTTGAATGCGAAAATGAACTTTTGATTGAACAAAAGAATCAATTAATCTTTGAATGAATGAATGAATCATTGAGTGAATTAGTGAAAAAATGCTTGAATGGATGAATGATTCATTAACTGAATGAAATAAAAATACAATAAGGAGGGAGTAAATCTGACTGAATTAAAAAATCCATGGAAAATGAATTAAAAACACTTGAATGACTGAATGAATGCATCAATGAACAAATCAATAAGTGTATAACTGAATGAGTAAATTAATGACAGATAAGAAAACAAACCACGCGAGTGCCTTGGAAGTATTTCATCTATATAAAATGAATTGTTGATTAAATTAATGAAAACATGGATGAATGAAAGTATGATTCATTAATTGAATTAACTAAAAATGCATGAATGAAGAAATAAATCATTGATTGAATGAATTAAAAAATGCATGAATGAACGATTGAATGAATACATTAATGAACAAATGAGTAAATGCTTGACTGAATAAACAAATTAATGACCAATAAATAAATGAATTAACCACAAAATGGGTGAACAGTTTCATTTAAAAATGCTTATGCAACGAAAGAATCAGTGAATCATTAAATAAAGGAATGACTGAATGAATGAATAAATGATTGTGTATCTGTAATCAGTATCTCAGCGTGTTGCTGCTCTCGTGTGTGTTTGCAGGATCACGCCAGAGTCCTGCAGGAGCGAACCGTGGCTTACATCAATGCAGACTCTGCTATTGAGGGTCAGTGACACACACACACACACTCACACTTCATTATGAGTGTCTTTGTGTTGTAAAAGCAGTGCTGCTCTCATCTGCAAGTATTTAAGTCTCTTATTCTGATACTGTGTGTGTGTGTGTGTGTGTGTGCAGGTATGTACACACTGAGAGTCGACTGCACTCCCTCCCTACACACTCTGGTTTATGACATCACCAAGAAGGTGAGATTCAGTCTGTCTATCTATCTATCTATCTATCTGCAAGTGATGTTAATAGTGTGTTTCTGAAGGTTTCGAGTCCTGAGGAGGGAGAGGAGGGCATGACTTTATATCAGAGCTGGCACAAACGAGACAACTCCACAGAAAGAGATGCACCATGGTAATAAAGAGCAGCTTCAGGATGATGATCATAATCATCTATAAGAACATCTGACTGATTAGAGATGCATGCCTTTTCTAAGCAAACGTGTGTGTTTTCTCGGTAGGATCAGTAAACTGGGCTCTGGCAGTGATTTTGAAGCGTATTTCATCAGATTGGGCATTGCATCTGGAAGAGCGAGATACACCAAAAACCGAGTGAGTGTATTTGTGTGCGAGACGCTGTTTTAGACTTGCATCTATGCATAGTAAATTTAGTTTACAACCATTTTCCACTCTGTTTCGTCAGAAAACCGAGCGCTACAGCAGTTATCCCGTGTACCACAGCGTGTACGAGACCTACGAGATCGTGGAGCGATTCTACGACCCCAGTTTCCGGCGGCTGGAGGCCGTGGCCCGTGTTCGGGGAGGACTGATCTTCAGTTTGGCCGATTCTCCAGTCTTGCCTCTGGACTGTGTGGAATACGCCATGTCTCTCACCAAATACACCAACAGCATTCACCAGCTGGCACTGAAGCATCCTGCTGCCACGGAGCAGTACAGCGTCTCATTCGGTACTCACACTATCCAGCCACGTAGTATGCAAAATTAGTATGTATAGTGTGCCATACACTCTTTAAAATAAAGGTTTCAAAAGTGAGTGATTCAGTAGAAGAAACATTTCAGGTTTCCCAAAGAACACCATACTCTTTTTGAACATTCTAAATTACCTTTTTCCAGTATAAAGAACCTTTTGTGCTTTTAAAAGATTCCATGGATTTTAAAGGTTTTTGTGGAACCATAGATGCCAATTAAGAACCTTTATTTATGGTTTATGTTCTAGATTCTCTCTTCTCTGCAGTCCAGAACTTCACGGTCGCGGCACGAGACTTTCATCAGCGTCTTGATCAGCTCGACACCTCCAAGTACGACTGACAAAATGACTAGGTTTTGGAATTGTTTTATAGTGCTGCTAGAGTCTGATGGCCTTAAGCTGACGACATGTGCTCTTGTCACGTCTCACTGCACACGAAGCCTGTTTCTTACACCTGTTGTCTTATCTGCATCTGTCTGTCAGTGCTCTGGCCGTGCGGATGGTTAATGATCAGCTGATGTATTTAGAGAGAGCTTTCACTGATCCGCTGGGTTTGCCTGGGAGACCATTTTACAGGTAAACACAATCTGTCATGACATTGTGAAGTTCAGAGAATCATTAATGACCACTTGACAAGGATTTTTAGGACTAGAAATGTTACTAAAAATAAAATGAATAAATATAATAAAAAAATACACACACACACACAAAAATTTAACATTTCAGTGAGTTGCCAAAGCATCGATTTTCGTTTTTATTTAGTTTAACTTGATTTACTAAAATAACTAAAACTGACATTAAAATAATAAAAACTATTTAGGCATTAAAAAAAACATCAAAAACATGCAACAAAACAAATAAATGAAAATAAATAAACATTTCTTATTATTATCAATGTTGAAAATAGTTCATATTTTTGTGGAAACCACGATACATATGATTTTTCAGGATTCACACATTAATAGAAAGTTCAAAAGAACAGCATTTATTTGAAATAGAAATCTTTTGTAATATTCTAAATATTTTTACTGTTATTTTTGATGCATCTTGGTTGAATGAAGTATTAATTTCTTTATTTACTGACCTCAAACTTTTGAACGATACAGCACATCTATGGGATTTTGTTCACTAATTGTAACATTTGTCAGGGAAAAATATGACGAACTGCTCGTCACAGATGAGTTACGCACTCAAGTTTAATGCTTGAGATTAGTGGTTTAAGTGAGAAACTGCGCTTGCATAAACCTGTTTTGCAGTATTAGAGCTCAAAAGAAACACTTTTTCTAGGTCTAGTCTGCTCCTATTAAATCCCAAATTTACGTTACCTGTACTTTCATTACGACAATAATCACCACTTGGCTGTTTTGAGATCTGTTTAAGTATTACCTCTGTCTGATTACATGTTTTTTTTTTGTACACGTTTCTCTTTTTTTCTCTCGTCTCTTCCAGGCATATCATATTTGCGCCCAGCAGTCACAATAAATATGCGGGTGAGTCTTTCCCAGGGATTTATGACGCTTTGTTTGACATAGAGAACGCGGTGGACCCGCAGAACTCCTGGGACGAGGTCAAACGCCAAATCAGCATCGCCGCCTTCACTGTCAACGCAGCTGCTGAGACGCTAAAACCTGTCGTCAGCTAGACGGCCTTCCTTTACTTCTGCTTTTCAAAACATGCTGTGGATACGGGACTACAGCATGTCAGCAAAACTGTTAATATGTCAGTGTTTCATCTACAAGGGACTTCCCATGCAGATCTGACTCTCAGAAGAAAGCAGATAAATTGTCAAATATTAAAGGAATAGTTCACCCAAAATTGAAATTTTGCTGAAGATTTACTCACCTTCAGGCCAACCAAGATGTAGAGTTTGTTTCTAAATCAGATTTGGAGAAATGTAGCATTCCGTCAATCGCTCACCAATGGATGCTCTGCAGTGAATGGGTGCCGTCAGAACGAGAGTCCAAACAGCTGATAAAAACATCACAATAATCCACACCACTCCAGTCCATCAGTTAACATCTTGAGAAGCCAAAGGCTGCTTCCAGCTAAAATATGAGTCCATGATCCATAATAACGCTTCCTCCAATGAAAAATCATCTGGTCTGAATCAGGAGTGAAATCTGCACAAATCAAGCACCATTTACAACAGGCAATTTTTGGCTTCTCAAGATGTTAACTGATGGACTGGAGTGGTGTGGATTATTGTGATGTTTTTATCAGCTGTTTGGACTCTTATTCTGACGGCACCCATTCAC
>JAFVLL020035967.1:15000-77408 GCA_021397915.2 Tor tambroides | reverse complement strand
GGGAATCTCCCCCCCCCCCCCCCCCCCGCCACTGTAAACAATAAAGCAGTTGAGTTTTATTATATAGTATGTCATTTTATGTTTACCCTAAGTATGAGTGTAAAGTTGTATATACTTATATACTGGTTTTTTTTTACTTATTAAAGGTTTGTTTTATAGCAAAAGCAGATAACTCCAACAGTCGTTTTTTGGCAAAAGCAGATAACTCCACATTTCATGTTTCAGTGTTAAACACTCCTTTAATCTTTGTGATCTCCTCAGATGACAGTGTAGATGCCTGACAAACGTTGTTGTTGTTGTTGCTGTGATCATAGACTGTGTGGATGTGATTACACGCAATATACGGAGCTTTTCCTTCACCATTGTAACGCGCTGATTTTCCAAGGCTCCGTGAAAACATTTCAGCATTTATTTTCCTTTTACGCCCTGAAGAAGTTATCACAGGTTCATCAAGTTCATCGAAATTATCCATCCTCGATCACTTTTAGTCAGCTTTTTTAGTCAGCTAGCACGTCTTTTCAGAGTGAAAGTAGCATTGTCAACTGACCTGAATACAGCGCGCTGATTCGCTAAAATGGACTTATCGGCTTCTGTTCACAAACAGCAATGGCGCTTGTCGGCTTCTGAAAGTGGACAATACCAGCTTTTTTGACAAAACGTGTTTAGGGTTCAGATCGCGCTATACACTATGTGGAGAATAATGCACGGCAATCAGCTTATTTTATTTAATTTTTTTTAAAAGTGGCGTTTATCGGTTTTTGCAAATAAACTCTTCATACATAGGCTAGGCTATATAAATAGGCTATCTTCTTTCTTTTTTCATCTGGCTGTTAGTGCTGATTCATTTCCCTTTTGGTGATCACACAGATTAAAGGGGTCATACTTTGTTTTGTATTAGACAGATAAGCACTTATTTGTGAACTGATGCCCTTACTGCATATCAGCACAATATATCAGATTTAACCATTCTCAGTGATGTAGTCAGAATTGCCTATCCCAGCCCATCTCCCGCACCTCTCAGGTAAACAGTATTATAGGTATGACCTCATGACACCAATCTCTCCCACACACATACTGTTTAAAGAGGTGTGCATGGGATTTCTGGCAGGTACAATTTTAAATACGGATTGAGTGCATGAATGAATGAATGAATGAATGAATGAATGAATGAATGAATGCAACAGAACAGAAAAGGCCCTTGTGGCTCCCACAGCAACTGCTGCCTAGTGAAACCATAATAGACCATCTAAAATAATGCTGTCATGAGGTCCCTGCCAATGCAAATTCAGTTTTTGCATGAATCTAATTGAATTTATTCTGTCTGGGTATAATTGAAGCTAGATAAATGGTTTCCGCCTTTAACACATAGAGTCTGACAGATTTGCTCAGCATGAGCCAGTAGCTGCTGCTGCTGATATTGTTCATGGAAATGCACAATCATTGAGAAATATGCACAGTTACTTTCCAACAAACATTTATGTCTAGTTAGTCATCATATTTCATTTCTTTTCTTGGCAGACACTTTGAGGGACAAGCTGCTTGGAAGAGCCTGTGTCTTGTTATGACTTCCCGATTGTATTCATGCTACAGAAAGTGCACATATTGCATGTGATTTTGACATAAGCAGGTTGCTAACAAGGCTAAACCTCAATCTAATGAGAAATTCTAATGAGATTATCTATAATTTAGTCCCCACACTTTCAGAAAAAAGTACCAAATTGTCACTTGAGGCAGTACCCATTCAAAAGGTACAAATAAATACAGTTTAGGTACTAATATGTACTTTTAAAGTACATGATTATCATGCGCATCTAGTCCGTAAAGCTGGTTTCATGATTAGTAGTAAATCGCCATCACCTGCTTTCAGATGGAACGCAATTTACTACACAGAGCCATAGTTCATTGACAAGCTAGGCAATATCGCATTCATAATTGAAGGCTATTCGTCTGCCTGACTGACGAGATGCGCATGACAGTCGCATACGATTAATTGCACAGCCCTAATTAAGATGTACCATTTAGAGGTTAATAAGATACAACTATGTACTGTGTAGCTTTTGTGCCTTAGGCTATACCATAGTTACTACATGCAGCACTTACAAATGGCCAAAAACAGTGTAATTTGAGGGGTAAGAGAAGGTAAGTATATTATTTATTTTATACTATGGGGCCATTGAATGCTTGAATCTGATTGGCTGACAAACGTTCTAAGGTGTGCAATTATTTTCAGGGAAACGCAAGGCGAACGTTCCAGGCAGGAACTACGTTCCTTCGTACCACATTACATGTCCATATCACTTTGCCAAATGATTTGAGTTATTTCAAAGGTCCTTACAGCCTAAAACAGCAAAAGAACCAAAACCCACAACGACACTGGCCAAACAAATAAATATAGTAAACAATAGGATAAAAATGATGGATCATTTCTTGTTCTTGCCACAAAATTACGTTTTATTATGTACGGAAAGCACATACTCTATCTCTCCCTCTCTCTGCTTCACAGACCCACATACAAGGTTTTCACATATTTTAACATATGCACTAATGTTGTTAGCGCTACTCTGGCGATTTTTATCAGTAACACAGTTTAACAACTTAAAAACTACATGACTTCTCACAAGTGAGGTAACAACAACGGTGCTGTTCGTGAAGAAAATTAACTTAAAGCTTTACTATTAGTAGACGCTGCTGAGGAACAGTTTTGAGAGAAGCACAGACTCACAGAGGTAATCTCTCTCGCTCTCTCATAACTTAGTTATTAACTGCATTAGTCTGCTATCAACAGCTCAAGCCTCCATTGCTAGGTCTAAAATGACGTTTTAGGAGGTGTTGGATGAAATGCGGAAGAAATTAATCCTTCTCACAATAGGGTTTTAAGTAGAAAAAATGGACAAATGCCTTGAAATGTATCATCAGATCGATGTCTTGAGGTGTGGTACTAGTATGCAAAATAATTGACTTCGGTCCTTTGAATTTTTAGAAAATAATGCACAACCGAGGTGTAATGCCCACATCACCACCACTTCATTCATTCATTCATTTAGTGACTGCTCCATTTTTATGCAAGCATGTAATGACAAGCCGATCTTTATAAGTGAGTTATTCAACCTATTTATTTAAAAGAACTGATTCATTCAGTGAGTCATTGAATCATTCAGTCAACCATTTTTTTCTAAAACAAATTCAAAGTCAAAAAGAATGATTTTGTTGTGAAACAAGAAGTTTCTTGAGTATTATTATTATTATTATTGACGCACAATGTGTGGAGGCACACATTCATAAAATGACACACTCCACCTTTAAATGTTTAACGTGTTATTGGCACAGCTTCATCAATCTGAGAGAAATAACGCTGGCATATACTGCATATTATCAGCAACACAGCCATACAACAATCATCAGGTGCAGATTAACGCACAGTTCTTGCCTAGGCTGCACCCTAGGGGCCCCACATGTGCAGAGGCCCCGGATTGGGCAGACTATTTTTTTATTATTATTATTTTAAACTTACTTCAGCGCGAACAAAAAATACCCTCGAATGGTCCATAAAAAACATTAAATGAGGATTTGTTGCAGAGCGTCTGAGAGTTAAACCGAGATCTTTAAATCGAAACCGAAAGTAAAACTTGCACAAAAAAAGCGATTTTAATACCCCGTATTTTGAAACTGACTCCCTGGTGTGTGCAAATTAGGCTACATAACATATCTAGGCTGTTATTAGTATGTAAGCTGTAGTAGGTTGTGTAGTTTTCTAGCTCTCTATCATGCTTGAAAAATTTGGTCTGTATTAGCACTTTAAATATTGAGAGAGTAACCTACTTTGATGATTGCTGCACTTATTGTTTGCACTTAACATGACTAAGAAAGAACTGTTTTATTTCTATGTTCAATTTGTGAAAAGGAGTTCAGTTAGGAGGTCAAAAATTCTAGAAGCTCATAATTCATGTACAGTTCTAAGGTCTGAAGAGACTCACATGAAATCATACAGGAGAGAAGCCAGTCAGTTGAGTTTGTGGCAAAACCTTTTACAGTGCTTGAGTGTTGTTGTCTTTTACTGCATATGATAATTCATACTCAGAAAGTAGAACTGAAATGACATTTATTACAAGATGATTAGTTAAAACAATTCAAAATGCACCTGCAGACTATTTTCCAGTCATGTATTTGGTCATTGAGAATTTTTAAAAAATGTATAAAAATCTCGCCTCTCTTGTCTCATCTCGTCTCTTTGAGTTAAGTGTTGGTGTTAATGATAATCAAACAACAAAAGACGAGGAGAAAGTCAATCCCTGCTCTTGACAGAATAGCATTTGTAGCTTTTATAAGAATTTATACAATGAAAATTGTGCCCTACCATCACATTCACATCTATGCAACCAATAAATAAATTGCTACTAGAGCACAAAATGTTTACAAGAGGACTTATTTCTTCATTGATCTAGTCACTTGATTCTGCTCTCAAAATGCACCAGATTTATGCATTTAAATTTAAAATGAACAAAATTTTCTTACAGGGAGCCATACCCCTGGAACCCTGTGCACCCACCACAGTCTCACAAAGTCCTTTGGGCACACTGGGAATGTAGAGGAAATTGTAGGATTGGCTGTCTCAATGTGTGTGCGTGTGTGTGTGTGTGTGTGTGTGTGTGTGCCAGTTCACCTTGCTATTTGCTTGTGGACCATGTATGGCACTAAATACATTTCTCCAGTAAAGCATAATGAGTTGGGGGGGGGGGAGTCTCACACAAATCTTCCCCTGACAATCATATATCCATTACAGCCCCATCAAGAGCGAGACCAATGTATTTTCTCTCAGATTAGCCTGATACCTTCAGTCTGTGCTATTTCCACTAGGTTAGTTTGCTGTCCACAAGGACTCAATTGCTATGGTAACTGGACGGTGGACTGACCAGACATGGACAAGACAAAAGCTTTGAATATACCATTGTATATTATTCTATCCATATAATATTCACTTTTTCCAACACTATTCCAATTTATAGTTTAATGCTTTGTAGTCCCATAATGATGAATAATCCACCAGCTGGGGCTAACTGGCTTTGTCTGACCAATCAGACCTTGACCACTTGGTTATTACCATACCAAAAGAAAACTTGTATCCGCATATCTTAATCTATTCTCATTTATGAAATTAGCACTAAATATATCAGTTCCTCTTAGATATATATAGACCTAGTTATTAGTGTTTACTGCTCTACAAAACAGATGGCCTTTGCTTTGACTGGAAGATTCTAATTAACTTTATTTAGCCCCGCAAAGGGTTATCATGGGTTTTCCAAACTCCAGTTAATGAGTGTACAGAGTTTGCTATGAGTAAGATTGTGGCGTGTTATGGAGGCCGGTCTGTCTAACTTAAAAATGATGGTCAGTTTAATCACAACTGTTCTCAGTTCACTGAACACTGTTGAATATGTAATAGATTTCTGGGGGACGTAAGGGAAAGATCATCTGTGACTTTCACACGTCACCACTGTATTTCCCTCTTCCAACAGTGATCTTCTTCATTAAATGAATAGTTCACCCAAAAATGAAATATGCTGAAAGTGTACTCACCCTCAGGCCATCAAAGATGTAGATGTAGAGTTTGTTTCTTCATCAGAACAGATTTGGAGAAATTTAGCATTACATCACTTGCTCACCAGTGGGTCCTCTGCAGTGAATGGGCACCATCAGTATGAGAGTCCAAACAGCTTGCTAAATATATTCCAATGAAGAAACAAATTAATCTACATCTTGGATGGCCTGATTGTGAATATATTTTCAATACATTTTCACATTTGGGTTACCTAATCCTTTAAAGTAGCAGTTTACAAAAATTGCACCATTTACTTATCTTATTTCCTCTGTGAAAAATGAAAGGAGATGCTTCAAGATTTTCCATACAATGATGGTAATTTATGCTGTCACAGAAATGCATAAAAAAGCAGTTAATGAGACACCAGCATATTTCATGTCATGCAGTAGCTTTTTTATTTTTATTTATTTGCTTATTTATTTATTTTTGAACAGATTGGTCATTTGGTCAAAAGAATGAATAGTGTTTGGGTTCAAATCGATGACGATCATTTCACTGTTTTAGTATTATAATTTTAATAGATTTGAGAGCTCCAGTCAGGGCTGTAGATTATAGCAGATTATTATTACAATTGCAGCCTAAATTTTAGTTTCTCACATTTAGAATATGGCACACAAGTTGGACTACTTTTATGGCACTTCAGTGGCACTTTTATGCCATTTTTGGAGCTCAGCAGCATAAAACACCATCCATTTTCATTGCATTTTGACTTGGACATTCTGCCCGACATCTCATTATGTGTTTCAAGACAGGTAAAAGTCAAATGGGATTTGAAACGACATGAAGGTGAGCGAATAATGATAAATATTCATTTTTGGGTCAGCTATTCCTTTAAAACAGCTGTACTTGAAACTTTTCGGGGATTTTTGCTTTATGTATATGTATAGGATAGCAATAAATTCACCTCTCTAATATTCTGATAAACAGCAAAATATGCCTAAATATTAGGATTGCTCATGGGATCGAAACAGTACAACAGCAGACCTTGTAAAAGCATAGATTTGCTTCAATCCTTGGGGCAAGAATGAAACAAACAAAATGATTACACTGTGATGGGTGTCTTAAAAGGGCACGGCTGAAGAAATTAGGACGCAAGGAAGAAAATAAGATTGAGGTGATTATAAAAGTCTTTTATACACAGAATGTTATTATTTTTTACTTTTCATCAGTGGTTTTATAAGAAGTCATTACTTCCCTGAATAGATGAACTGATTTCTGTACTTTACTCGGGTTAGCTTTTTGATTATTTCACATGTTTGTGCATTTTTCACTAGCCTCTGCAGAAGTGACCATTTTTCTACCTGGAATAACTATTTGGGTCTTTAATATTTATATTTTATTTTATATGGTATAATTAGGCTAAAGGCTCTTAAGGAAAAAAAAGTGATTTTGGAAGTAAATAGTCACAAATTTATTACAGCACTTACCTAAACACCTCTTTGTTGATTGACCAAAAATTTACCAGATGCACATGGTCATAATGTAGACTTTGTGAATAAGTAATATAATTTGATATTTTATATGACATATATTACATATGTCTATCAAATATAAAAATGCATTTGTAAAAAATACAAATTGTACATTATTTTCTTTTTGTTGGGGCAAGTGCAAATGTTAAAAATTAAATAAAATAATAAAAAATACTGATGTTAATGATGTTGAGCCCTGCTATCCTTTAATATGAACTTTTTTAAAAAAAAAAAGTATACTGCTGGTCAACATCTCCTAAATTATATGTTAGGATCTGAAACAAAGCCACTGTAAATTCGAAAGTAGTCTGCTTTAATAAGTCTTTTTTTTTTTATTGGAAGGCAGTGTTTGCAGCTGACAGCAAACATACTGCTAGTGAAATGTTTTTTTCTTGTTGCTAGTGGCATTATGCATCATTTTATGCTAAAAAGCACCTCTTATTTTGGAGACGCTTTTACTCCACATCAGTATCACTGCAGTGCAAACGCAGCTGTCCTGAAAGGTACATCTAATGGATGATAGAGCGTGACAGCACATTAGTTACAAGATCGTGGCATTTATTTACACGTGCCAGCTCATGTGTTGTTCATTACACGCCTTTCCAACCAGAAGGCAAGACATGTTCTAGAGCAATCAGCCATGGGCGAGCCCAAGGACATTTTCATTTCGCTTTCTAAGAAGTGGAGATGCCAACACATAGAAAATACCAAACAAACCTTCCGTTTCGATTGAAATGCAATTACTACTGGGATGCTTACTATAATTGCAGTGCTAGAAGGGAAATAATCTCATTTGCAAGATTTTGTATTCACATATTTGGAATTTGTGTGTATTCTGTAAGTGCTCCCTTGACAAATTAGGATATCTTTGCATCTGATGTAATACTTGATATATGTGCCGTGATACATGTGAATCTGCTCTAATATTACATTTGAAGTACAAATTAGGGATTTGTTTATATTTTAAATGTTATAAATCAGTTTGACTTCCTTAATGAAAAGTTCAATGTGTATTTAAGGAATATTACATCAGAATTTGTAAATGTGATATTTTAGCAGCTTCTCCTCCCTGAACAGCATGACAACAATAATGGTGTTTTTTTTAACACTGAACTCCAGCTCGTTAAATCATGCATGCAGGGAATCTAAGGCAATGTGTGACAATTATTAAAATGAATGAACTTGAACTGAGTTGTAAAGGTTTTTGCACTTTGTGTGAAGAGTAGCAGGTTTCTGTTGTGCAGTTAATGTATTTTGCGTTCAGGCATTAAAGTCTTTTTTTTTTTTTTAAGTTAAACATCATATTGTACGTATTTTTTTTATTTTTTTTTTTATTCCTTTGGCAGACACATTTATCCAAAGTGAATTTTTAATATCTACACTAAGTCTGTGGTCAGTAATTATTTTTAAAGAAATGAATACTTTTTAATTTGGTAACAATAAAAAAAAAAATGTTTTCTTGAGCAGCAAATCAGCATATTAGATTAATTTTGAAGGATACTGAATACTGGAGTAATTTGATCACAGGAATAAATTACATTTTAAATATTTGACAACAGAAACAGGTTTTTAAATTGTGATAACATTTCACAACATTACTGATTTACTATATTTTTAATCAAATAACTGAAGCCTTGGTGAGAACAAGACACTTAGGGGGAAAAAAAAAAAAAAAAAAACTTACCAACCTCAAACTTTTGAATGGTAGCATTTTATCTGTAGGTTTGTTCCTTTGGGAACCGAACTTCTGATCCTGGAATTGCTTCCGGTGTGCTTTATCGGTTGAGCTACAGGAACTCCTGTGGCTCCTCTTTCCTTGTAAACTCGTTCTCTCTAAGGGCCACAATTTCCTTTATTTTCTTCCTTCACCCTTTGAGTCCTTCACAGTGACCTTACTCTCCTCACCTGATTTCCCATTGCTCTGTAGGCCAGATGCAGCCTGCTTTTCCATCCTCCCTGGAGATGCGGCGTGACTCCTTTGCTTCCATTTTGTCTGCACTCAAGGACAGGAAACATACACACTTTGAAGAATCTGCCATGTCATTCCATCTCAGAGTCTGTCCCTGCGCTCGCCATGATCTCATTGGACGCCTAGAGCGAAAGTGCGGCCACATCAGCTGAAGTCTTTAAAGATCTCATGCAGCGCGGTCACGGGCAGTTTTCTTTCCTGTACTGACATATTTCCTATTTCCATTTCCCACATTGCCATTTTGATGCCATGGGGTCTTCAAACAGCACACTTGAAGGTGTCATGATTTGATTTGGCCCCCCCATCCCACGATCACAGTAATCGCCACGATTGTTCCACGATGCAATTTTCATCTGGGACAGCTGAAAATCTTGCAGTGTGTTTAGGACTTAAAAAACCTTTTCCACTTTCAAAAACCAGAATGTTTAAAGGATGTTAGAAGTTCTTTATGGAACCATCAATTCCAGTAAAGAACTTTTATTTTTAATAGTGCAGACTGAACTTTTATCTTTCTTCTGCATTTGTATTGCAACCTAATGAAGAGAATTTGTTTAAGGACAACTCGTTTGAAATGCTAATCCTTGTTTTCAGGTGTGCTGAAAGGTGGCCTGTAAGGACAAGAGCTGTGGAGGTCAGAACGGACAGGAAGCGGCTGTTTGTTTGTCTGGACACTTGTTTGTGAGTCTGGCCATTATCCTCCTCATTAATTCTGATGGTAAATAGCCTGGCTCAAGATTGGGAAGGTTATACTGACCTCACACTTCTCCATAACAGTATGTTTGAATTATTGTAGCCCTCACAGTGGCCGACTTCATCCCTTTGTTAACAGCTATTGTGTTTACGGCCTATATGACTAGGGATTAGCCACACTAGTGGCTTTTATCCACCAAGACATCACTGTGGGGCCAGTTTTAGTTTATTTTAACAGATTAGTTTACCTAAGTCTGAACTTTTGGGGGTTAAAATTTAAATTCTCTTGTCATTTAATCTGCTTAATGTTGTTTGAATCCTGCATGATTTTCTGTTTTTTTTTTTTTTAACACAATGCAGTTTGTTTTACATTCACATTGCATGTACATTTAGTCATTTAGCAGACGATTTTATCCAAAGCGACTTACAAATTTGTATTGTTTTAGGCTCCAGTATGTCTGTGTGGGGTGTGTTCCAACTCTCAGCTGTTAAATAATGAAAGATAAAGTCATATTATTTGTTGTCGTCCCCCAGGTGAACCTTCACTTCATGCTTGTTTGTTTTTTTTTGTTTTTTTTCCATCAGACAAACCTTATGATTTATAGGTAGATAGATAGATAGATAGATAGATAGATAGATAGATAGATATAAAATATACATGCATGCATAAATATGTTAAATAGTTATAAACTACCATTCGAAAGTTAGGGGTCCGTGAGTTTTTTTTTTTTTTTTTTTTTTTTAAGAAAATAATACTTTTAAGCTTCTGCTAAATGAATAAATGGAAATGGAGTCTGGAATGAGCATTTTAAGTAATATTGCAAGTGAATCCAGTTGAAATTGATTCAAAACAATTAAACTGATTTATGAAAATTAATATCAGCATTAAAGTGTAAATCAGATATGGCATAAATACATCTGTCTCAACACTCTTTTACTGTCTATCCATCCATTCATCCGTATCTTTAAAGTGCTGAAATTCTTCATTATGCTCAAACCCCTACAATTTAACAAACATTTTTACATAATAAATTTGATTTATACAAATGAAATGCATGTCTTAGCCGGGTGTGCAACTGTTGTGACTGTTCCTCAATAGAGATGCAATGAGGTCTACTGTAATGTCTGATTAGTGTGGAGATAATAACCCGTGACAATAGCTTCACAGAGATAACAGCTCTAATGCACATCGACTCCTGAAAATGAAAAATGGCCAAATGAGGTGCCAGTATTTTTTTTTTCACTGTTCTCCTTTTGCTCTGAGGCCTTTTCTCCTTAGAGAGACAGAAGACTTCTGATGTAACTGGGAGGGTCTGTGAACCAAAGATCTATTACAACCCGAATTCCGGAAATGTTGGGACGTTTTTTAAATTTGAATAAAATTAAAACTAAAAGACTTTCAAATCACATGAGCCAATATGTTATTCACAATAGAACACAGATAACATAATAAATGTTTAAACTGATAAATTTTTACAATTTTATGCAGAAAATTATCTCTTTTCAAATTTGATGCCTGCTACAGGTCTCAAAATAGTTGGGACGGGGGCATGTTTACCATGGTGTAGCATCTCCTCTTCTTTTCAAAACAGTTTGAAGACGTCTGGGCATCGAGGTTATGAGTTTCTGTAGTTTTGGTGTTGGAATTTGGTCCCATTCTTGCCTGATATAGGTTTCCAGCTGCTGAAGAGTTTGTGTTCGTCTTTTTCGTTTAATGATACGCCAAATGTTTTCTATAGGTGAAAGATCTGAACTGCAGGCAGGGCAATTCAGCACCCGGACTCTTCTACTACAAACCCATGCTGTTGTAATAGCTGCAGTATGTGGTTTTGCACTGTCCTGCTGAAATACACGAGGCCTTCCCTGAAATAGACGTCGTCTGGAGGGGAGAATAAGTTGCTCTAAAACCTTTATATACCTTTCAGCATTCATAGTGCCTTCCAAAACATGCAAGCTGCCCATACCGTATGCACTTATGCACCCCCACTCCATCAGAGATGCTGGCTTTAGAACTGAACGCTGATGACACGCAGGAAGGTCTCCCTCCTCTTTAGCCCGGAGGACACGGCGTCCGTGATTTCCAACATGAATGTCAAATTTGGACTCGTCTGACCATAGAATACTTTTCCACTTTGAACAGTCCATTTTAAATGAGCCTTGGCCCACAGGACACGATGGCGTTTCTGAACCATGTTCACATATGGCTTCCTTTTCCATTTAGTAATGTCAATGACAAAATCATGGCGATGAGTGATGCAGTGTTGTCTGAGGGCCCGAAGACCACAGGCATCCAATAAAGGTATTCGGCCTTATCCGTTACGCACAGAGATTTTTCCAGTTTCTCTGAATCTTTTGATGATGTTATGCACTGTAGATGATGAGATTTGCAAAGCCTTTGCAATTTGATGTTGAGGAACATTGAGTGCGTTTACATGAACCCTCTTAATGCGATTATAATGAGATTTTGACAATATTGCGATTAAACTTTACCTCATGTAAATTCAATACTTTGATCTAAAAAATGCGATTAAACTCATAATCGCAGCAAGCATAATCGTATTAACATAGGTGGCGTACGCCAATTTTAATCAGAATATACAGGCATGTAAACACCTTAATCGCATTATTGCTACTCTGAACAAAAGGTGCATGTGCTCGTGACATACATGAATGACGTGACACGCACCTGTAATAATACACAGATTAGAAACGATGGAGGGGAAGAAAGCATCGCATATCTGGGGAAAACACAACTAGCTGCCACCAGTTCCTTACCCTCATCCAGAAAGGGCGAGTAAAACATGATGGCAGCATAGGCAAACGAATTGCTATCACATTTCTATGGCACCGAAAAGGCACGGAATACAACAACCATACAAAAGTGTTTTGCATTAGACGAAAATAAATTAAAACAGCGGCCAGTAACACACCTGCTCTTTCTGAGTCCATCATTTGTGCTGTGCAGTGGGGTATGTGAATAATGGCAGTAAAAAAAATAACTAAATAACCACAATTCGTAGCGAATAATAAGAATAATGGAAATTGCATGTAAATGGGAGTGAAGAGGTTTGCTCTTGACATGTAAACATCATAATGCGATTAAGTCCTTACTCTGATTATTGGAAATAATCACATTATTCGTGCGCATATAAACGTAGTCATTGTTTTTAAAGTATTCCACAATCTTTTTACGCACTCTTTCACAGATTGGAGAGCATCTGCCCATCTTTACTTCTGAGAGACTCTGCCTCTCTAAGACATCCCTTTTATAGCTAACCATGTTACAGACCTGATGTCAATAGACTTAATTAGTTGCTAGATGTTCCCCCAGCTGAATCTTTTCAAAATGTCTTGCTTTTTTGTTGCCCCCGTGCCAACTTTTTTAAGACCTGTAGCAGGCATCAAATTTGAAATGAGCTCATTTAGTGGATAAAGGTGTAAAATTTCTCAGTTTAAAAATTTGTTATGTTCTCTATGTTCTATTGTGAATAAAATATTGGCTCATGTGATTTGAATGTCTTTTAGTTTTCATTTTATTCAAATTAAAAAAACGTTCCAACATTTCCGGAATTCGAGTTGTAAAATCAGATGCGGTTGTCCTTGGCTCAATCCCAGGAACTTGGTGAACTTGTAAAGAGAGACAGATGGGCTTTGGCTCGGGTGTTGATGCGTGTCTGTGATACGCCGATCTGTTAGAGCTGGAATTATTTCATGATTGAACATGTAGAAGTTATCCTCCCTTTCTCACCAACATGTTAAAGATATACAGATTAAAAAAAAATTGAATTTGAATTTTATTGTTTTAAAAATTGCTTGCAAATCTTGCATTGTTATATTACCACAAAATATTGGAATCACAAGATATTGGATAACAAGAAATTTATGAAGTTAAGATTTATTTTATTTTTATTTATTTATATATTTTGTAGGCCAGTCAGGAAAGTGTAACACCACAATTGTATTTTTTTTAATACCCCGTGTTATCAAAGTCAGTAAGTTTTAGTCCATTGTGATAATGACCAGAACACAACATGAGGTTTAATAGTTATTAATTAGTATTAATTGTTTCATTCATTCATTATTTCCCCCCAAATTTATTTATTTATTTAATTATATGTTTGTTTGTTTGCTTGCTTGCTTGAAAACATTGTTTGCATTGAGGCAATTCAATTCAAAATGTTAAATATTCTAAACTAAATTTAGAAAATACATATTGATTATGTTTCTATAAATATTTTATGATGTTATTTTATTGTGTTAAGTAGACAACGGAAGCATTTTTTACCTTTTTATTCTAATACCACAGAGGGTTAAAGTGCTTTTTATAACTTCAAACGTTCTCTCTTGGGAGATATTTTGAATGTAACTGAACAGCAACCCTTAGCAGTGACCTACTTTCTTTTCTCACTGTGCTTTCCTTATGGCCAGGAATGTGACTTTCAGCAACAAAATGTTTGACACGCTCAAAAATTGTTTTTCTAATTCCTTATCCTTAGCTCAGCCCATTAGCTCAGTCTGTTACTGTAAATGGTGCAGAATTCCACGTCGCCTTCACAGCCAGAGTCGCCTTTGTAAATCAAAATGAAAGGGAAAAAAGACATTTAAGTGGAAGCCCTGGTGTGAGAGAACTTTTTTTTAAACAACTTCATTTCCTATCGGCAAAATAATCACAGGGCATCAAATGGCATTCTGTTTCATTCCTCTTTGAATGTGTGTTTGCGCTCAGTTTAAATCCATGTGAGTAATTTGCCGATAGGAACACCTTACTGGAGAAATGTTGAGTGGAATTGGTATTACAAACGTGACACCAGCCAGTGTCGGCGTGGAGGTCTGACTCAACGGTGGCAATGATTCAAATAAATTACATTCATTTCTCATTTGGCTTCCAAATGTTTCATTAACTAAATTCATGGTGGTTTATGCATATTTGAAACTGCTCCAGACTTTGTAATGGATTCATAGAGGAAAGCTTGAGCCTAAATTGAATTCTAAAGTGCTAGAATTTCTTCCATTTGCAAGTTTAAAGGAATAGACCATCAAAAAAAGGAATATCATTCTGACACCAGTATTATTTTTCATTCTGTAGCACAAAATGAGATGTTAGGCAAAATGTCCAAGTTTCTCTTTTCCATATAGTGAAAGATTGTGATGTATAAAGGAACTATAAAGGGTAATCCATAATTATTTTTTTTTGTTTGTTTGTTTCTTTTGTTTTTACCAAAGATGCAGTAAATTGTTTCAAAAAAGACAGTAAAGACATTTATGTTACAAAAGATGTCTAATTCCCATAAATACTTTCCTATTCATCAAAGAATCCTGAAAACAAAATATATAATTTTCCACAAAAATATTAAGCAGGACAGACATTTCTAAATTTGATAATCATAAGAAAAGTTTCTTGATCAGCAAATCAGCATATTAGGATGACTGCTGACACTGAAGACTTGAGTAATGATGCTGAAAATCCAGCTTTGCATCACAGAAATAAATGAGATATAGAATATATTAAATTGGAAAACATCTTTCAAAAACCTAAAAATATTACCAAACCCGTTTTATCAATTAAAAGCAATAATGAATAAAAATGAATGAATAAATAAAAATACTGACACTAAAATATCATCTAATTTTACAGAAAAAGCAACCTATAGTCCTAGTGACTCAATTTCTTGCAAATATGTTATATACTGTAGAAAAACTTTGTGTCTATTATTTATGGAAACTGAAGGAGTTCTCCAAGGCAGCCATTTGCTGCTTTTTCCCTGTGTGCAGTACAAGTAGTAAAATATTCAATTAAAAGCTCCCTACCTTCAAGAGGCAAGAGGCAACAGGTGGTTCATTCAAATCCATAGAAACAATACGAGCTCCTGCCTGCATGTAGTTAGATCACAGGTAAATGTCAGGTTGCCAGGGGGTTTGTGAAATTATGCTTTTAGTCAGAACCCCTATGAAGTATATATATGAGTAGGTGTATTCAACTAGGATGTGTAAAAAATGCTTGCATGCACAATCAAATGACTTCTTTATGTTGCTCTAAAGTCTAAAGGTGTCAGAAGGACTTTTGCGTCAAACTGCACTTTTCACCAGTCGCTGGGTTGAACCTGAAGCATTCAGACAAATATTTTTTGCTTTTTAAATGGTGAGCTGCCTGGTATGCAAATATATGTGCTCATGAACACTTTCTTTTCCACAGTGGACTTCTTTTCTCTGTATTCAGCTGCCTCATCCTGATGAATGCAATTTGCATTTGTTACTGCATTATAGACTACCGACTCAGGTATGGACTATATAGGCACCGACTTTTACATGCATATGCTCCTAATTAAATATGGAAAAAAATGCATGATTGACTGAGACCCTTGTGCTGTGCTGAAAATCCTTTAAAAAATTTCTTGTACATCTTTCATTACGCTATACATTATCACCAAATATTGGATTCAGTCTTGTTGTCAACTAGGTTTCTTTCAATTATTACAGGTTTTGTATTTCTTTTTGAGACTGATTGATCATAGGCTACATTTGAGGGGGAGGGGGGACATTTTTGTGGGTAATTTTGGCAATTTTCACTCAAAAACTGAGGTGCATAAGCTCAAATGAACGATAATGGGTTTCTCCAGGTATCATAGACCACCATTGTTAACATCAAAAAGCCTGTGTTAGCTGTAGGGTATTTAATACATTAAATTAGCTGATCCTTTCTATGGTGATGTGAAAGGATGGCCTAGTTCACAGTATTGTACGAGATCAGCAGGGTTTCCTTATTGATCAGAGATCAGAGTGAACAGACAGAGGATAGAGGTTCAGTTTGATCTCACTCTGGACGATTAATCCCAACACTTTAGCTGCTATTAGAAGGTTATTTCTTTTGATGGACTGCCTTTGTGTTTAGAGTATTGTTTCCCCAGATGTGATTGCCTCCTGTCAGGAACACCTAGCTCAGAGGCACAGTGATGTTGACACACTGTGTGCATCTCATCTGACCTTTGTTGGCTTAACCTAATGTAGTCAGAATGTTTGAGTCATAATATATATATATATATATATATATATATATTATTATTATTATTTTTTTTTTTTTTTTTTTCTTGAATAAAATCACATGAATGTTGTTTTTATTTTAGATGATTATTTATTTATTTTCTCCATTTTCAGTGAGCTCAAGTTTGAGTGCTCTAAATTTATTTATAACCGCTAATGTAGACATCATTGGACATTCTTTCTAGCAATGCTACTAATAGGTGACATTTGCAAATGTTTTGCAAAGTGCCTAAAATGAAACCTATTGCAAAAGTGACAATGGGATGAAATTAGTCTTCTTGTATTGTAATTTTAATAGCATATACGAGCAAAACTGTTGCAATGTTCAGGCCTGGTTTTAATGCTTCTGGAGCAGAAGTTGGTGAAAATGCACCGTCATTTAAAAATTAGCCTAATTCACTTATAATTATCTGCTTTGCTCTCTGCTGTGCTGTATCATCACAAATGTGCTGGCTGCTTAGCCAAATGAATCTACTTTTATTTGATTAATGTTTCATTTATATACTTACTGGAATACTGTGCAATGGTTCACAATTCAGATTAATTAAAAAAAAAAAAAAAACACTGCTGGAAAAGAGCTGCATTAAGATTAAAATTCAGTGTATCAATTATTAAAATTGTATATATTTGGTAAATTCATAATGCATTAATTATGAGAAATATACTATACTATACTATACTATACTATACTACTATTTAATATATCCATCCAACATCCATCTGTCCATTCATCCATCCATCTTCCGTCTGTCTATCCGTCTTCCATCTGTCCGTCCACCAGCATATCCATCAAAAGAATCATGTAGACAGATATTATTTATTTACTTAATTACTTTTACTTACTTCATACTTATTTTTTATTTATATTCCTTTTTAACTGTTTATTTTTTCTTTACGTTTATGTTTTTGATTGCAATATCCCCAGTTATTTGCTGTGAATAGACTAAGAAAAATATTAGTTAAAAAAAAAAAAAAAAAACTTTAAAAATAGACCATATATCAGTGGTGTTTTTCTTATGTAAAGCATGTTACCACAGTCCATGGTTGTTGTGGTTAGTTTGCCAGAATGTTGCTATAAGGCAGTGATCCTCAAATCTGGCTCGCGAGATCCACTTTCCTGCAGAGTTTAGCTCCAACCCTGATCAAACTCACCTACCTGTGGTTTTCTAATGATCCTGAAGACATTGATTAGCATGCTCAGGTGTGTTTGATTAGGGTTAGAGCTAAACTCTGCAGGAAAGTGGATCTCGCGAGCCAGATTTGAGTATCCCTGCTATAAGCTTTGTTCAATATTTTGAGTTTTTGGTGAAGGGTTGCTATGTGATTGCTAGGGTCTTCACGGTGGCTAAGCAGAAAAACTGATCTCTAAGACTGCAATCACAAAGGAGTTCCCATCAAGACGCCTGTAAGTCCTCAGGTTAGTCCATTAATGATGTTCTTCATCTGCACAGATTACATGGACAGACTGCATTGGAAGAGTAAAAGGTTTTTTGCATGAGCATAAATTAGATCTCATTTGCCCCATTAGGTCTCCTGCATGTCTCCCCATATATATATATATATATATGGCCCAGTGGTTAGAGAGTCGGACTTGTAACCTGAGGGTTGGGGTCACAGGTCCAGCAGGGATTGTAGGTGGAGGGAGTGAATGTCCAGCGCTCCACCCTCAATACCACAACTGAGGTGAGACCCTTGAGCAAGGCACCGAACCCCCAACTGCTCCGTGGGTGTCGCAGCATTAGCTGCCCACTCCTCTGTGTGTTTGTGTGTGTGTGTTACATTTTTCTGTCACACCATAGGACACATTGATATGTATATATATATATATATATATATATATATTTGGGCACAATACCACAAACACTTGACCAGGTTTTGTAGGGAGCTTCTGCATCTTGAGAGCAAACCTTTTTGCTTTTAAGCTCATTTGTGTGAGAATGCAGGCAGTGGTGGCTTTTTCAGTTTTAATTACACATAAAATGATGACCCAAAACACCTTTAGCTCTCTGTATAGCGGGACTGCTGTGGCCTCGTCTCTGTCACATGCTTTCCTGCTCTCTGCATATTGTATTCGACTGGTTCTGTGGGGGCTGAACTGCGTCTAATGCGTGCTCCTTATGTGTCAGGAAAGCTTGCGTTTGGCACAAACCCCTGGAGGAATAATTACAGACCAGAGCGCAAGCACTTTTTAATTTCGCCTCGCATGGAGCAGCATGGGGGAGATTTCCACAATCAGTTTGAATTTTTACTGAGAGAAAAACTGTTGCCTACTGTACAGAAGTAGAAGATTTTGCATTTCCTGAAGGAAGTATAAGTGCATGCAAAATAATAATGTGTTCGTTTTTAGATAAGTTTATTTCAGGCTTTCGTTCTGCTTTCAGAGCCACTTTGTCGGCAGTCTGAGAATTGACAGATAATGCAACAGCACCTTTGCAGTGTTACCGCAACTATAGACAGTCACATACAGTCAAAAGAATAATTAAGAGTTTTAAATGTTTTTGAAAGAAGTCTTTTATGCTCACCAAAGTGGCAATTATTTGATCCAAAATACAGAAAAACAGTAATATTGTGAAATATATTATTACAACTTAAAATATCTGTTTTCTATATTAATAGCCTATATTTCAAAATGTCATGACTCCAGTCTTCAGTGTCACATGATCCATCAGACATCAAAACATGATACACTACCATTCAACAGTTTGGGGTAAGGAAGAAGAAGACAGAAGAAGAAGAAGCAGAACACAGAAGACAGAAGACAAAGA
Organism: Tor tambroides; assembly: GCA_021397915.2. Classification (NCBI taxonomy): domain Eukaryota; kingdom Metazoa; phylum Chordata; class Actinopteri; order Cypriniformes; family Cyprinidae; genus Tor; species Tor tambroides. The sequence goes on along the minus strand of JAFVLL020035967.1, from coordinate 57,878 downwards.
ATAAATTAATAATTTAAGGACACAATAAATTGATCAAACGTGAGAGTAAAGATATTTATAATGTTACAAAACATTTCCATATCAAACAGAACAAAAAATCTACAAATGTATTTATTTAGTTATTTGTTTGTTTGTTTTCAGGAATAAATTACACATTAACATAGTAAACATTTACTTTTAAATTGTAATCATATTTCACAATTTTGATGTTTTACTATATTTTTGTCAGTTAAATGCAGCCTTGGTGAACATAAGAGACTTTTATTCCAATTACTTTTATTCCAATTTGTATTCACAATTATTCCAAACTTGTATCACAATTCACTACACACACACACACACACACACACACACACACACACACAAAGTAAGAAAGTAATTCAAGTATACAAATATTACAGTGACACCATCATTTCTGGTTAGATTTTGAATACTAAACATTGGGTAACACTTTAGAATAGGGAACACTTATTCACTATTAACTACTATGTTTCCCTCAATAAATTCCTAATTTGCTGCTTATTAATAGTTAGTAAGGTAGTTGTTAAGTTTAGGTATTGGATAGGATTAGGGATTTAGAATAAGGTCATGTAGAATAAGGAATTAATATGTGCTTAATTATATATAATTAATAAATGGCTAATATAGTAATATGCATGCTAATAAACAACTAGTTAAGAGACCCTAAAATAAAGTGTTACCAAACATTGTCAATGTAAGTCAATAGAGATATTCAGTTCTTATCTGAAATATGTTTTCAAAACCCACAATAGATGCACAGAACTGAATTCTGAACCTGAATTCACTGCAGAAGTTTAGTAGCTGGTGGGAGTGAGCAGGTAAAGCCTGAGCCCTCTCTAAGACCAAGAAGATACAGCGAGTTTGAAGCTTGACCCATGTAAACGGCCCTGGATCTGCTGAGATCAACAGGTATCATGTGTCAGAAATCTGATCTTTGTACAGGCTATTCAAGCGTCTTGACAGAAGATGTGTTACACATGTATTCCTACTGAAAAGCAGTGAAAGGAATGGCTAAAAACTTTACAAAATAAAATCTTTTACAACACAAGTGCCAATCAAAACTGACCAGCAGTTAGACCAACAAAGTTTCTCAGCAGTTGATCCCCTGCAGCTTTACCTTTTTTCTTTTCTTTTCCTTTTTTTTTTTTTATTTCTTTTTTTTTTTTTTTTTTAAATCTCTGTACTTCGATCTCAAAAAATGTCTTTCCTGTCTGCTGAATTTAATAAAAGACTATGAAAAGTGTTTTTTTTTTTTGTCTTTTTGTTTTTCTTTTCTTTTTTTCTTTTCTTTTAAATAATAGAATATAAAAATGCATTATGCACAATTAGAACCAAAACAGGTTTTAAGAAAGTAAATAAGGTCAATTTTAATTCCATGTTGCTTTAGTGTTCAATCAAGACAGCTAATTAGCCAATTAACATGAGCAATAAGGTAGCTAATTTTCCCAGCAGGGAAATATATTTTTGGATGTTGTTTTGAAAGACATCAAACTACTCATTTCATACTCCTACAGATATCTGCAAGTGATACATGCATAAAAAAATATTCAGCAAAAAACAATTCAAAATACACTACATTGCTGCCAATCCTCGCAATGCAACATTAACTTAAGATACATTACAGTTAAGTGAGGTATTGCAGTTATACTTAACAGCATCTTCTGTGTAAGAGAAAATGACTCATTTCCATTTCTAGATTTAGAGAGAATCATAATTCATCTCTTCTTTTTCTTCACAGTGTGTTAAAAAAAGCAATTTAACTGCCAGCTGAAAATAAATGCATAATCAACACTGCATTAAACCTGAAACCAAAAATGAATTAAGAGCTGAAAAATAAGCAGCAAGACTAAAAAATATTGTGCTTTTAAAAAGACAAATGTAACACATGGGGGGGAAGTGAATAAATGAAAAGACAAGAATATTTTTCAGCACCACAATTGTACTTTAAAACATCAGGTGTACAAAATGCATCTGATGCAAGCTCTTCATATGCAGTACTCAAAACAAAATTTAATTTGTATTTGATATTTCATTAGCTTTTTATGCCTCTGCTACATATTACATGCCAAATCAGTCAGTTTATACTTTTATAATTGTCAAATCAGTTGCAATGTTAGTATTAGTAGTACACAAGTAGAATAAAATTGAGAATAAAACTATTTTCTGAAGGAAATGCAAATGCAAGGAAAATATGTGTATTTATAAACTCATATATACCTGAGAGACATTATGAATTTATGTTCCTACAGCAATCACTGATGCTTGATGGGGAGAGATGGCTTTCGACATTCCTGTTTTCTACATGAGGAAGTCTGCATTAATCATTACTGCTGATTTTTGCCAGATTGATTGGGCAGGATTGCACACAGATGAGTGTTGGGCTTTAACGGGCCTCTGCTCTTCAACACAAAGCCCAGAGCGAGGCATCAGCACTCAGCTATCATAATTAAGCAGGTTGATAGTGGTTCTTCATGAGATCCAAGGCTTATGGAGACTATAGCCTGCAAAATTGACCACGGGGTCAACAAAGCATAACAGCAGGGTTCCAGAAGAAAAATACCATTATTCTTCTTCACAAAGAATCTGATTTTAATGATAACCTATAAGTCTTTAAGACAGATCTAGCATGAATTCTGAGGGTTTTTTAGAGATTATTTCTATAATTTTCAACATTTTTTGGTGAGATATAAACTCACAATTCTGAGAATTGTGAGATTAAAAGTTGCAATTACCTTTTTTATTATTTTATTTCATTGTGTGATGTAAACTCACAATTGTGAGGAAAAAAGTTAAAATTGTTCAATGTAAACTCAACAACAAAAAACATCAAAATTGCAAGATTTAAACTCAGAATTCTGAGAAGAAAAAATTTCAGACTTTTTCTTTTCTTTTCTTTTCTTTTCTTTTCTTTTCTGTAATAAAGTTTTGATTAATCTCAGATCTGGTTTGGTCTAAGGCTTCAAATATATCACTGAAGAATTGTTTTAAATCCCTGTAGTGAAAATGAATAGACACTTGATAAGTGCGCTGAAAATGTCTGTAATTTCTTTTGCTCTCTATTGTAACACACTAAATTTCCTTGATCTCAGATGAGCTAGAGATTCATATTTTTAGTAATGCTTTCTCTGTGACAAACACTTCTCAAACACTAAACAAACAGCCCAGAGATAAAATGGATACACATTTATGAGGCTGGCAGATTTGATTACAGCTATTGCGTGAACTCACTAAAATGATTTGTATGAATCAAATGCTTGAATCTCTAAAATATGTCGTGAACATTCTTTCATTAAATATCTACAGTATTTGAAGGCAGTTATTTACTTACCAGCTATTCAAAATAATTTATTTCATTATAAATTACGTACCTCTTACACATCTGCTTGAAACATATTATTCCTGACAACCTCAGGGATTAATATCATACTGAAGCTGAAAGCTGTTCAATATTACTTCTAAGTATTAAAGAAATAAAAATATATATTATTTTATGCATGCTCTTATTTGAGATAAATTAGGTAAAAATCAAGTTTGTTTCCAACCACTATTAAAATTAAGTTTTATGGTGTTTTTTTTTTTTTCTTTTTTTTTCCATCTCAAAATTTGGTAACACTTTAGAATAGGGAACACTTATTCACTATAACATATGACTTTTCCCTCAATACATTTCTAATTTGCTGCTTATTAATAGTTAGTAAGGTAGTTGTTATGTTTAGGTATTGGATTAGGGATGTAGAATAAGATCATGTAGAATAAGGCATTAATATGTGCTTAATTACTACTAATAAATGGCTAATATTCTAATAATATGCATGCTAATAAGCAACTAGTTAAGAGACCCTAAAATAAAGTGTTACCAAAAATTTAAATGCAATTACTGTCACTTTAAATTTATGTTTCTAATTCCAGAAGAGGCAGGTAAGTCCTTCATGCTTAAACAAGAATGTATTGTATGTGTTTTGTTTATTTTGGTGATTATTCATGTACCACTTTTAGGGAAACAGGCTTTGCAGAAAAGGAATCACAAAACAGTTTCCTGTTGTAATGAAAACACTCAAGACCTTGTCTGCCGATCCACAGGAAATTGAGTTTTTACCACAGAACCAATGCATTTCAGAATAACAGCATGCAGTGATTTGGCTTTTCAAAGTGAATCTGCCCCTATGGACTCTGTGTTTGTTCCTCTAACAACTATTGCATGCAGATAAATATAGTGCATGTGCTTGGAAAGACGGTGGATTTCAGAACCGAACAAATTGTAGACTGCTGTTTGTGGTAATGTCACTTTGTCTTCTGAAGTAATAATGCTGCAAATCCTTGTTTTGCTTGTGTGATCTATCGGATAGTCTTGTACAGGCCTGCTGGGTGAATTGTTTTTCCTGATAGCCTACGCTTTATTTTCCAACTTTTAAGATGCTTAAGAAAATGCATGAGGTACTTTGTAAATAAGTAACGGACTGCATCATGCTCTGACTCCATTCGGCTTTTTATGTTCACAATGTCTCTTCTGATAAAGAATATTATCCACCTTATTCTTAACATAAGAGCGAGTTTGGCCATTTGTAACTTGAATGGCGAGGCTTAACTGGCATCCAGTATTTTATCTGTACAAATCAGTCCGTTTACCTGCTTTACATTGCAAACTGGTGTTTGTTATCATATTTTTATTAAGTTATCTATTGAAACCTTAAACATTGGTTTGTTGTACAAATAGTTCTTACTGCACTGTTTATACTTATAATTATTTACCTATACACTTTCAGAAAAAAAAGGTACAAACTATCACTGCGTGGGGCAAACCCTTTTAAAGGGTACTAATTGGGGGATGGATTTATTTAAACATATTTTTAACAATTACGGTCAATAAGAAGGATAGTTCAAGAATAAAAAATGAATGCGATATATGAGCATCTACTCCACACCCACCTGTAACTGAAAAGAGTTTTGGCATTATGAATCCATCCGATCAAACGGACTGAATTATCCAACTGAATCCATGACAGCGCGCTCAATAACTCCCAGTATCTCTTGTTGTTAATAGCTTTTGGGAGCTGCAACTTATGAATACCAAGGATATTCAAATACGCCCAAGGGCTTCTACCAGAACGTGCGTGTATCATTTGTTGAGTGTGCAAATACCCAGGGAGCGACGTGGAGGAGATCTGAGTTAACCCTTGTTTGAATCCCGAGGGGGTGGAAGGAACCTTGTCGTTAATTCACCTACTCTTGACGGAAACTCAAAGACGTACTTGTAGCATGTCGTTGTTTGCTTGGCGCATTTGCAAGAAAGGCAGCTGCGCACTGAGCCATTTCTCTCTGGGAAATAAGGCTTATTATTGTAAACAGTGAATAATTAAAATCATATTCCAGGAGCCAAAATCTTTTTATTGTGTTGCTAACATGCCTCAGTGTAGCTAATGAGATTTTGGTAATGGGCCATGCTATCCCACAGGTATTGTAATGGATGCTGGTATGGACACACTGAGCGCAGGCTGGAAATTGCCTAGCCTTGGGCCTCTCAACCTTAATGAGCTTTGATTTCTTCAAAGAAAAGCCTACAAAGACTTTTTGAACCTTGCTCTTTTTCTTGTACTCGTTTTTCTTCTTAAGACAGTCAGCGGTGTGGGTCCGTGCATGTGCCGTTAGCTGTTGGAAAACTGTGAACGGGTTTCCCTTGGTGTCACTTTTGAGATGAAGAAGCTACTGTTAAATTATAGTGGTGATGATGATTATATATAAATATATATTGGGCCAGATTTACTTACATCTTGTGCCAGCGCCAACCATCTTTTGGCATTAAAATTGTACTGTCAGGTTTTACTAAAGATGCGCAGTGAAGAATTAGCGCTGAAAAGGCATGGACACAGTTATTTTGTGCCTGACCTTATTGAATATGCATTTCTAGGAGTTTCGCTTTCAGACACAAATGTTATGGGAGGAGAGTATTAAAATGAATCACGCAATGCATTTGCGCTTGTCAAATTACTGGTATTTGCGCCATTATTTAACGGCCAAAAAAGCATGTCTTAAAGCAGGCGATATTTTGTGCTGCCCTTGGTAGATTGCGTTGGTTATTACGGAAATGATCTGGCTACGTTTGTGTTCTATAATGTGCACATTGTCAGTAAATTGAAATATTATCATAGGTCTATCTATCTATCTATCTATCTATCTAATTATTATTATTATTATTATTTCAGTAATATTTTTAAAAAATGTTGATGGATTGACTGAATATTTAGGACGCTATATTACGTTTTACGTACATGCACGAAAATCGGTACACACATGTAACACACCATTACCTACAATAAAAGTCTCTTCAGAACATTCAAAATTGTGTGTGTGTGTGTGTGTGTGTGTGTCCTTTTCTAGGAAGTGTCTAACTGTAATCTCTTTGTCTCAGACATAGTCAAAAATTCACCTGTGCTGCTTTGAACATTTTGACACTGTTGAAGGTTCTGGAGGGATCCCAAACGAAACATCTGAGATCTCAAAGGATCTGAGCATGACTTCTGTTTAAAGAAAAATCTCATTGAACTGCATGAAGCTATTTTCAGCACAGCAGCTGTGAACCAGCAGTTGTGGAGGTGCAGCATTTCAGGGTTTTTGTGCATTCATATTCCCTGGTGTTAGACACTGTATTAACAGGTATACTGTATATCTACAGGTGACGTACAGTACTTATGAATGTGAGCCCACGTGAAGCACAATGTGCAGTCAGGCGGTAATTAATATTCCCTGACAGAGTTGAAATGATTTTATTATGTGTGAAGAATGATTGACCACAGAAATGCCACCAATTTTAATGCTATTATAAAATTTGATGTAAATTGTAAATATTACAGGGAAAGTCATGGAGATTTTTTCCAGTTAAGTTCAGCACTATAATATTTCAGTAATCACAGCTGACCTGGACGCCATGGAGGTTCACTGGTTTAAAGTTATGGAAACCCTTTTACTAGTTTCTCATATCTCAAGTGACTTCATCTTGGGTTTCAGCCTTGGTGAATCTGAGCGGCCTCACAATTTCAGCTCTCTGAGCATCTGTTTCAACATTTACTAGTGTTAATTGGTTTGACAAACTTGTACGCAGAGTAACAGGCAGAAACACTTATTGTTTCCATATACTTGATTTAAAGTGTTATTTCTTGTTGTTACCAGCAAAATCAAATTCTCTCAATCACAAGATGAGTTTTGGAGTTGGCTGCATTGCTGTTAAAGCAACTTAAATAATAAAAAAAAAAGTGTATTATCTGAATACATTAAAATGAACATCAAAACAGATTTGGAGAAATTTAACATTACATCACTTGCTCATTAATGGATCCTCTGCAGTGAATGGATGCCATCAGAATGAGAGTCTAAACAGCTGATAAAAACATTACAATAATCCACAAGTAATCCACACCACTCCAGTTCATCAGTTAATGTCTTGTGTTTCTAAGAAACAAATCACTCAATCCACCCCTGGGTCTAACCTTTACCACCACCCACAAAAGATAAGGAAAGCATCTTCTTTAAAAAGATAAGCCAATTTATTTTGTTATCCTAACTATGCACAATTAAATGGTTAGTTGCCTCTGATTATTTGCATTTAGCATTGATTTTCCCTGCTGTCCCCGAATCTGAGTGTTTTAGCTCAAGCTTCTTTCATTGAATCCTGAAGCATCTATATTTCCAGAAGGAAAACAAACAAAACCAAGAAAAAGGTAACTGTACAAAAAAAATAAAAATCTCAAGCTTTCTCAAAACATCACAGCCAGACAAGCGTGAAGTCCCAGCATCAGACAGCAGAGCACAAAGCAGGTAAAGAGGTGGGATGTCTTTCAGCACCTACTCAATGAGGAACAGATGCTGACCTTTATCCAAGAGTCACTGTGGGGAACAGACAGAAACAATGCCAAAAATGGCCCACCGTCATTTTGCTAACGAGACTTGCCAACACACGGCACAATCAGGGCGATTCATTAAGCAAAGCCTCTTTACAGAGCATTGCAGAAGACATGCTGGTCACCTCAACAGGTACACTGATGAGACTAAAGACTAGTTTGCTAATAATGGAGCCATGAAAAGATCCTGTAGAGATTTAGAGGTGTTCCTCATGATTCATTCTGTATAGCTCTTTCTATAGACCCTTTTCGGGCCGACATCACAATTACGTCACTGCACTAGCTGGAGGCAAAACAAAGGGAAAACTGGAGGTGGCCAGTTCAAACCAGCACAGATTCAGCTACATAAAGAGTCTAAAATATTATCTAGTTGTGATGTCGGGTGCCAGAATCAATGTAGTGGAGGCTCTAATTTGAAATTTTAACGCATACCTGCTGAAAAAAAACGACGACAGCTGTGGTTAAACGCAATAAAATGAGCGGACTGGACAGAAACGATCATCAAAAATGTGACCCTGGACCACAAAACCAGTCACAAGGGTCAATTTTGTGAAATTGAGATTTAACTGAATAAATAAGCTTTCCATTGATGTATGGTTTGGACAATATTTGGCTGAGATACAACTTTTTGAAAATCTGGAGTCTGAGGGTGCAAAAAAATCTAAATATTGAGAAAATCGCCTTTAATAATGACAATTCACGCCTTCTCGCATAGACCCTTTCTACTCAAAATGTGTCTTAGAAAATTTAAATCAATATATTGTTTTCTGTGAGCAAGTAAACAAGATGATTTTCACATAATTTTGAAGCAAAAACTCTGGCCTACAAGATTCAGTTCTCAAAAGACTTGTGAACAAATGTTCTGTATGTGTTTTATGGCCTTTTAGTTTTTCACTAACCACACATATATGTCGCTTTCTCAAAAACACAATCATGTACAGTACATAAATGCTAACATATTATTGTAGCTCAGTTTGGGCTGTTTACAGTGTTATAAGACTTTAGCCATTTATATTTTTTATAAGCAACTGAAAAAAGTACAAATGTCAGAGCATGTCAAAACTTCTCCAGCCCCCCCAAAACAAAAAAAAGCTATCAAGGCTGTTACTAACATCTCTGTACTCTTCATTGCAGCCCTGCCTGAGCCGCCATGGGGGTCGTCTGCCTTGTCAGCTCAGCTGAAGTGGTCTTCAGCTCCATCAGCTCTACCATGGGCATCTTTAGTCCTATCTGCCTTGCTGTGGTGCTCGTCTGCTCCACCATGGGTATCTTCGGTTCCTCCTGCTCTGCCTGCCCCTCCTTGGCCTCTTGCCCTGTCGGCCCCGCCCTGGTTCCATGATCTACCTCTGGATCCAGGCCCTCTTCCACTACACAGGCCTGGCCCGCGTTTTGTGACAACTTCTTATCAGAAAAGGTTAAATAAAGTATTGTCTTTTGTTATAGGCGCGTCTAAAGATTTCTTATGCATCTCACTACTATGCTGTGTATGAAATAATGTCTATGTGCATGTGTGTAAAACAACAAATATTTATATGCTTAATCATTTGTAATTGTATATACATTGTTGTGATTGATTGTGGCTGGAATATTATTGTAGCTGTAAAAATAGTTGCCTGCTGAAATTGAAATATACAGGAATTTTTTAAAAAATTAGCATATTGTGATAAAGTTCATTATTTTCTGTAATGTACTGATAAACATTAGACTTTCATATATTTTAGATTCATTACACACAACTGAAGTAGTTCAAGCCTTTTATTTGTTTTAATATTGATGATTTTGGCATACAGCTCATGAAAACCCAAAATTCCTATCTCAAAAAATTAGCATATCATGAAAAGGTTCCTCTAAACTAGAGCTATTAACCTCAATCATCTGAATCAACTAATTAACCCTAAACACCTGCAAAAGATTCCTGAGGCTTTTAAAAACTCCCAGCCTGGTTCATTACTCAAAACCGCAATCATGGGTAAGACAACCGACCTGACTGCTGTCCAGAAGGCCATCAGTCTGACACCTCAAGCAAAGAGGGTAAAGACACAGAAAGAAATTTCTGAACGACATGGTCTCTAGAGTGCTGTATCAAGGCACCTCAGTGGGAAGTCTGTGAAAGGAAAAAGTGTGGCAGAAAACGCTGCACAACGAGAAGAGGTGACCCAGACCCTGAGGAAGTTAGATTGTGGAGAAGGACCGATTCCAGACCTTGGGGGATGCGGAAGGCGGACTGAGTCTGGAGTAGAAACATCCAGAGCCACCGTGTACAGGCGCAAAAGGAAATGGGTTACAGGTGCTGCATTCCCAGGTCAAGCCACTTTTGAACCAGAAACAGCGGCAGAAGCGCTGACCTGGGCTACAGAGAAGCAGCACTGGACTGTTGCTCAGTGGTCCAGTACTTTTTCGGATGATTAACTGCGAGTTTTGCGCTGTCATTCTCGGAAATCAAGGTACTAGAGTCTGGAGGACGATCATCGGGGAGAGAAATGCCAAAATGCCTGAGAAGTCCAGTGTCAAGTACCCACAGTCAGTGATGGTCTGGGTGCCAGTGTCATCTGCTGGTGTTGGTCCACTGTGTTTTATAAAAGGGCAGGGTCAATGCAACTAGCAACTTCATGGAGATGAAGATTTCATTTTTCAGCACGACTCCACACCTGCTCACAGTGCCAAAAACCACTGGTAAATGGCTTACTGACCATGGTATTACCATCAGCTCAATTGGCCTCGCCAACTCTCCTTTATCTGAAGACCCATAGAGAATCTGTGGGATATTGTGAAGAGAAAGGTGAGAGACGTGAGACCCAAACACTCTGGATGAGCTTAAGGCCGCATCAAGCATCCTGGGCCTCCATAACACCTCAGCAGTGCTAACAGGCTGATTGGCCTCCATGCCACGCAGCATTGAAGCAGTCATTTCTGCAAAAGGATTCCCGACCAAGTATTGAGTGCATAACTGCAATATAATTATTTGAAGGTTGACTTTTTTTGCATTAAAAACACTTTTCTTTTTATTGAGTCGGATGAAATATGCTAATTTTTTTGAGATAGGAATTTTAGGTTTTCAAGAGCTGTATGAAAGAAAATCATCAATATTAAAACAAATAAAAGGCTTGAACTACTTCAGTTGTGTGTAATGAATCTAAAATATATGAAAGTCTAATGTTTATCAGTACATTACAGAAAATAATGAACTTTATCACAATATGCTAATTTTTTGAAAAGGACCTGTATATGCATCTTCATGACTAGATAGACACAGGTGAGGGTTTTTTTTTTTTTTTTAAACTATACACGTTAGGTTTCTCTATAGGTGTAAGTCACACAACCGCAGATAATCCTGTAAAATCGTCCATCCTTTGAGTGAGCGTCAGCCAATCTGGTTTCATCCATTAAAGTTAACCTTTTCAAATAACAATCATGGTCCCAGACAGTGAATAACCTTACATATGGAGGTAAAAACAGATTTTCTCTAGTCATTGTTTAAAAAAAAAACAAGCTAACAAACACCATAGCTAGCATTAGTGAAGCGGTCAGGGAATATTTCTGCCTCCACCTAAGCTCACCCACAGAAAAACATCACAATGTTTACTAACAGAAAAAGGGTCTATACATTCTTAACTTACTTTTTCTCCACCTAACTTTATGCAGCCAGCAATGCTGCTGATTTATCTGTGTGACTGTAGCATTGCTGTTCTCAGAAATGTCACTTTTTATATAGAAAATGTTTTTTTGTTTTAATAGCAAAAAGCTGTAGCGTTGTTTTACGGTCACATTTGTTGTGCACGCATGTTAAAAATAATCAAACGTGGTGTAGGATATCAGGGACCGAATCAGACAAATTTAAGATGCGATCAGAACATTGAAACCTGAGGAGCCGAAATTCCAGAGAGGCCCAACAGGACGTCATAAATTATATCCCTAGTGCAACTAATCTGAAGCAAGCGAACTAACCAACTCTTTCACAAAACAGCTTACAGCATTAAAACAAAAGAACACTTATTGATAATTCCAATTCAGGAAAAAGGACTGTCAAATTTGGGGCAAGTAATCAAGACTGATGGTCAAAGAGATGGCCATCACATGGGTTCCACGCTGGAAATCACGAGCTTCCTTAGACTGACTTTTCCCCCACATAGAAGACAAAGAACCCGACTGAAATTCCTTGGTTCACAAAGACTTTCTTTTTCATATTGTGACGAGTTGGCTGCCTCCCCCCTTTCATATCATCACCACCCCGTCCCTTATTCGCCGCCCTTCACCAGGCTCCCCTGACGGGAGTGGGCGTGTGAGAGAGGAGAGGCGCGGAAACTAGCCCGGTCTGGCGGCGCGTGATGAGGCGCACCTGATGTGAATGGAGCCTCATCACCGCCGCTGTTATAAGCCGGGAGCGCTCTCCTCAGGAGACTGGTCTCTTCCCCTGTGCATGCACACTGGTGTCCTCGTGGGTCCAGGGAGGGTGCGTGAGGGAATCACTTCGCCGCCAGAGAGCCACAGATGTCCGGACTCTCAAGGGTCCGAGAGGACCGCACCACAGAGGTTGACGGGGCCAGGATGCCGGGCCACACCATCTCCGCGTGTAGTACCGGAAGAGACGAAGGACGATTGACGCTTCGCTAGAAGAAGCCGCCGCTCCTCGCGCCCAGACCACGTCGGGAGGCGCGGCGGCCACCGGACTCCGCCCCTGCCCTGGACCCTTCCTCCTTGAACACTGCCTTCCCTCACATCCGCGTCACACGACGAGGACACCAGATTCCCCGTTTATTTGGACACTTTATTTTCCCCTGGACACTTTATTTTGAAATTTCTGTTAAATAAAAGCCTCTCCGAGGCCTGACGCCACACCCACTGTGTCTGTCGTTTGCTCCTCCCGCCACAATATGCACCTAAAATCATCCTAAAAGTACATTTCTATGCATAACCCCATATTATGTATGTAATCCACACATTAGACTATCATGTTTTAACCACATATCATGTATGTCTTTTTGATAACTATTGAATGACTTTAAGGGTTATTCATGTTTGGAATGTATGAGTGTGACAATTCATGCTTTAAATGTTTCTTCCAATCAGTTCTTTGTCAAATGTATCATAGTCTTGTTATAGAAATCATGTTCAAAAGTATACTTTGCAAGAGCCTGTAAAGTTTGGACCTGTGACTGACCAGATAACATGTTGATTTATTGATTGGGTGGAGGAACAGAGCAACACCCCTAGCTAAGATCATTTCTAATTGGTCAAGACAAGCATTAGGAGGTGTCTGAAAGCCGAGTTTAAAAACTCAGGACACCATCAAACTCCCTCTTAGTCTCAAACTCTTCCCCTCTCTCTTTTTGCTCTTCTCTGCTTTTGCCACCGCGTTTTGACGCTGCTCTTTGAGCATGCCCTGGCCTACGTGCCAGCTAACACCATGATGAGAAGAAACACCACCTAGTCTCATTACATCCTTTTATCCTTTTTCTTTAATTTCTTTTCTTTTCCGTTGCGAGTTTCGTGTTCTCAGTTTAAGTTTTGCCGCCACGCCTCGTCTCCGAGTTCAACTCGAGTCTGTGACCGCCTCAGAACTTCTACCAGCCACAACTCCACATCTTCAGTCAAGAGACAACGCCCAACCATTGGCCTCCCAAGACGTCACTTCAAAGACTATTGAACTTCCAGCCAATCAGCAACCTCGGAATTCGGGAACCCCCGTCTGCAATGACGACAAAAGGGAATCCTCGAGGCAAAGCAAGTAAGTAACCTCCAGACTTTGGCTGAGCCGGTGCAGTTTAATACAAATTTAGCCTCACTGAGAAACTCAAAGCGAGGGTTAAATAAGTGATTGAAGGTTGTTCAGGTCGATGCAATAACACATATGGCTGTAAACTTGGGATATCACATTTTCATTCTCTTAAACTCATACTTTCCTTACTTTCTCTCTTTCTGCAATGTGTGAATGCGTGTGTTCATGTGTTAGCTGATGTCTTAGGTTTATATAAATAAAATCTTATTTATATTGAAAAGAGAAGTATCTTGTGTTTTGTGGTCACAACTTAATGTCTTAATCTGTCGATCTTGTTACTGTGCTATTAAATAGTCACTATATTTTGGATTTTAATATCCAGTGCAGAGTTGATTGTTATACGGCTCGTCCACTGAATCGCTTCCGCCTCAGTGATCAGCCGTGAAACAGTGATTCTGATCAAATTCCCTATAAAATCATAAATGATTCCCTTTGAGCTAAATTAAACTATTTCCTTTAAATTACATATTACGTTTTACGTTACAGTGGTCTCCTGTCATGTCTTTGTCAAGCAGCATTCGGAAGTGCTTCATTTTTAATGAGTCTGTTAGCTTTAATAGAGCCTTTGCAATGAACCAATTAAAAATCATTTATTTAAATATAGTTGTGATTTCATAAAATGAAGGTTTATTTAATTTTTCATTCATTTATTTATTCATTCATTCATTTTTATTTGAAGGTGCTCAAATAAGTTTTAGCATTTAATTTGATTTTATTGGTGTAATAAATTTTGATGCAGTCTCTTCATATATGACCATGAAATTTATGTATTATTATTTTTAATTGCTCTAAATGTTTTGGTGTAACTTCATCCTTCAGTTCTTGATATCGGTATTGTAGGTCAGTGGATAAATATATAAATGGTCTAATGGTAATGTTTTTTTATTATTATTATTATTATTATTATTATTATTATCATTTTAATGTTTTTATTTTAGTAATCCAATATTGCAGCTGTTTGTCAGTGGATGCATACTACCATTCAAAGTGTGGGGTCATTAAGTGTTTTTTTTTTGTTTGTTTGTTTTTGTTTTTTAAGAAGTATCTTATTCTCACCAAGGCAGCTTTTATTTAATAATAATAATAATATTAAATGTCAATACTATTTAAACTAACTTTTTTTATTTTAATATATTTAAAAATGTAATGTTGATGCAAAGCTGAATGTTTCTCGTCATTACTCAAGCCTTCAGTGTCACATGATCTTTCAGAAATCATTCTAATATGCTGATTTGGAGCTCAAGTAACTATTCTTATTATTATCAATATTGAAAACAGTTCAAAATAACGGCATTTACTCAAATTAACAATATTTAATACATTACAAATGTCTCTGCTCCCACAATACAATGCATCCTTGCTGAATAAAAGTATTAATATCTTTCCAAAAAAAAAATACCCCAAACTTTTGTACAGTAGTGTACAGTATTTGAGGATAGGGGACACATTTGTTATTTGTTTGCATTTTGATTTATGCTTTCACTAGCACAGCTGTGGTAATGTGATGGATAGAGAGTTGGTGAGAACATATTGCCGCTGTCGCTTTCTGCGACTGATAACGGCCACAACAAGCCAGTCAACATTAAAAATAACGAATTCCCACTCACCGTATCGCTACTCATTACAACACACACTAACGAAATGCTGAAGAATTAGAGATCCTTCCTCTGTAGTAGATACAGCCCTCCTGCAAGCTTTCAAAAATGTGGTGGTACAAAATCAGTCATGGCAAAAAAGAGAAACAGGATGAAAGAGTTTTTGACATTATGAGTGTGATTTTAACAGCAGGTTTCTACTGCACCACTGCATGGCCATAAAATGTCAGCTGCCTTTTAATAAATGAAAGAGACCTGTTATGGGAAAACGGGATTTTCTGTTCTCTTTTGAAGCAAAAGTTTTTGATCTGCTGTGTAGACATGCACTACCACAATGCAAAGCTTCCTTCCAAGTTCACCTTTTTGCTAAACTTGATTTAAAGGGTGTGAACAGCTCAATTATTATGGCTTTTTATAAACAAACCTAGGGGATTTATCGCAATTTTCACCTGTACTTTTGTAGAAATCATGTTTGTGGGTTTGTGCGTTGGCGGTTTGTGCTTGGTGGTATATAATCAAAACCCAAGGCCTGTAATCTCAGAGAACAGACAGTCAAGGCAGTGATTTTGATGGGTTCACAAAATCACTCTCTAACATAAATGAGGCTTTTAATGGTGGTCTGGCAGAAGGCATACACACCTCATCATATAAGACGTAATGATCAGCCATACTTAATGTCTGCTGTGTTCCTCTTCACATAATGACAACCTTTTGGTACGGAAAGAAGTTCAATGAAAATATGTTTGTTCCTTGAGTACCAGTGGATCAAAACACAGCAGCGATTTAGTGATTCTAAACTGCTTTTGCTTTTCATTGGACATTGAGTGGTGACCCAATATGGTACCAAAACTATTTTTCACAGGGGTTTTCAAAAGCGGTGCCCTTGAGTTGTCCTTGGTGGTGCACTCTCAAAATGCAAAAGCTGTCTCTGGTGCGGTACCTTTTCAAAAAGTGTACACTTTTTGAAACACTCAATACACTTAATATGTGTCCTTTAGGGGAAATAAGGTACAAAGGTGTACATTTTGAAAAGGCACCACCCCAGTGACAGGGTTGATTTGATTTCAGAGTATTATTTTTTTTTGGGGGGGGGGGGGCAAATGTTTGTTAAAAAAAAAAAACATACGTGACATATGTGAACATTCACTTTTTTCACTTGCATGAAAGTGCGAGAGAAGAGCGAGAAAGAGAGGTAGTAAAAGACAGTATTTACTTCAGCCAAAGATAAAGTAAGTGAAATGTCTCTTTGTAAAATCATGTTCATTATGTAAAAAAAATAAAATATATATAAAAAATATATATTATTCAAAAATGTATAATGTAAAATTAAACTGCAGTCATAATAATTATGCATAGCTGATACTGAAAAGCTGATATAAAGCCACCCAGCTTTATATCAAGCTGATGTAAAGCTGCTTTGACACAATTTTTAATGCAAATATCAAAGTAATATAATATATGCTTGCTGATTTATTATCTAATGAGGGGTCCTTGGCCTAAAAAATGTTAAAACTCCTGTTTATATATATATATATATATATATATATATATATATATATATAATGATCCAGTTTTGTTTGCTGTTTCCATTGATTTATAGCGATGTATTCAGATATCATTGTTTCTTTTGAAAAACCCAGCATGGTTTGTCTTTATATTTGAGTGTTTGGTTTCTTTTGAAATTCAGTGGTTTCATTGCCAACAATTCACATTAAACACAAAGCATGTATATCTTTTTGTAAGTGAGTGTATTTAATGTACTCTATTTTCTTTCAGTTTGCATTATTTTGTTCATTTTTTTAAAATGCACGTTTGATGCATTTGACATAAAAGAATGTTAAAAATTAGTTAATTATTTGATCATTTTAAATATACCTAGTCTGCTGTGATTGTATTTATTATTTGCTTTTAGCATTTTTAGATTTTTTTTTTCTCAACAGTTCCACAAATAGCATTTAATGGATAGAACATGAATCCATTTTTTTTCTGTCTGAATATGTTGACTTTAAATATTTTATGATTCTGAAGTTTAAAACTGAAGTATGACTTGAAACATAAGGTCAGTAAAATAAATTGCACCACTCTATAAAAAGATCAAAACATCTACGCATTCTAATTCAGACAAAGAGAGAACAAAATGAAAAGAGATTTAAATAAACGTCCTTTGTTCTTTGTGATTCTGAGGAAACTGTTTTTATGTAAGTGTTCGACTTAATTTAATCTGTGAGAGAGAAAACTGATCAGAATGTTTTGTTCTTTGACATATGTGAACATTCCCTTTTTTCACTTGCATGAAAGTGCGAGAGAAGAGTGAGAGAAAGAGAGAGAGTGAGATAGAGACGGATTAAACCAGGCAGAACCGAAACAGGGGTAGAGCGCTTAATCAGGAGCCCTTGAGCTCAGAGGAAGGAAGACAAACATTTCCCCCACCAACACACCTGCCAGTTTGATGACAGCTACCTGTAGAGAACTATAAATTCACAGGCTATTTGAGTGTGCAGCTCTGTACTGTTATTATGTGTTCAGGTACATGGTGTATACAGTGAATAGTCTGCAAATAACATGCATCCATTTTTCTTGAGTTCTCCATTTTTGCTTATGGAAGGAATGCATGAGCTGATAAATGTATACTTTGAATTCAATGCAAGTTGCTTTTCATAAAAAGTATCCAGTGCATAAAAATGTAAAAATTTGAGCTCTCAGTCGATTAAAAACTTTAATCGCGTTAATCACAATCATGGATTGCCTTTATACTGGCAATAAAACGTTTACCAAGCCACATCACTTCAATCCCAGTATACATTTACCCAACTATTACCAAAAGTATTTCTAAATAAATCATTTTTATTTGTCTATATACACTTTGGGTGGTCGCGGTACATTATAAAAGTAGCCCAAAAAAAACGCAACCCACGGCTCTGTAGTTTTTCCCGCGACTGCATTTTCAAAATAGCCCAATTGTGCAGGAAAACCCCGACCCTGGCAACACTGGCTCTCTGCACCCTTATCACACAATGACAGATAACCTTCCACGCTGCAATGACGGCAAGAAGTTGGGGTCAAACCTTCTCAAACGATTAATTTGCGTTAAAAATAGTAACACGTTAAAATTTTTAGATTAATCGCATGCGTTAACGTGTTAACGTTGACAGCCCTAGTAAAAATACATTTTTAGTCACTGTTTACAATCCTTTAAGGTAAAAATGTGGCTAACAAAAATATATTTTAAGAATGTTTTCAGAATATTCAAAACATCCAGTTTTTTAAAATGTTTTATTTTTTTATTTTTTTATTTTTTTTCTTGGTTGTGTGAATGTTCAATGTTAGAATTTTGCAAACATTATGGGAATGTTACTTTTGATACGGAACCATCTAAAACAAGTATTAATGTTTTAAAAAACATTACACTAAAATGTTTCTATCTGTCTGCCTGTCTCTGTAAGACCTATAACCTTCAAACCTATTTTTAACTTCCAGACAAGGCTTTATGACAAACTTTCTAGACATATATAATGTTCATCATAGATCTGTTAAGCTTTTTATGTTTTTTAATCACTTTTGCATGAAGGTTTTGTGAAAAAAAAAAAAAGCATCAGCAATGAAGAATCCTTCAGAAGGGAGGAGAGAGAGATGTCTATGGCCGTCTAAAAGAGCAGCAGAATGTCATCTTTCAGGCTGTCTGACCTCTCCACCAGGTGCTAATACAGCTCTCTTTTCCCTTCTCTCTCTCTAACACTCATTCCACTCCAGCGTCCTTTAGCAGCATATCGTACCTGACAAGGAGAAGAAAACAGAGAGAAGTCAATAAAAAGAGTTGCAATATTAGTCTGGACTCATTTGTTTCCTGTAATTAATTCATGGCCATGCACCACAAAGTATCTTTATCTGACGTCCTGATGATTTCACGATTCTTACAATACAGAGAATGCACAGGTTTCTTCCATATTACAGTTCGTTTCATGTTTAAAAATGATGTTTGTCTTTACAGAGGCTAATGAATTATTTATTGATAAATTGTTTTTGTAGAACAACTGTTTAGTTCAAGACAAAATCATTTTCTTCAAATATAGCTTCTATAACTTTTATGGTGTTTTAATGGCACATTTTGGCCCTTTTTTCTTTCATTGTATGGTAAAGAGCAGAGTCATTCTGCTAACATCTTTTTTGTTTTGAAGGAGAATGAAAGTCATATGGATTTCGAACAACATTAGGGTGAGTAAATCAAGATAGAATTTTCATTTTTGGGGCAAACTGTTCCTATAATAGAGTTTAATTCATTCCAGAGCGTGGACACAATAGTAAACAGCCTTGATATCTATTTATGAGAGATGCATCATTAAAAAGTGGACCGTTTTCTTTGTAGCCCTAATTAAAACAGCCTTGCTATACAAGAGTCTGTGCAAAAAACTCACTTATGTTACACAGAAACCACATAAGTCATTAAATATGTTTAAATATGGATCCTTACTTAAATGTATTGCCCTACATAAAAGTTGTCATACTACCAACTTAAAGCTGAAGAGTGCAATTAAAGTAAATTGCAAAAGTAATGATTTTCAACCAAGACCATGTGCCATGATAAGTCTGATGTTTGAAATCCTGTTTAAGACAAGGCCACTGCAATTTATAAAGCCAGGTGGCACAATTACATCCCAGTTTCAACCCGATCTCATGAAAGTGCGTATAAATAGTACGCCAAATAAAAACAAAAACTCGTGGTATTGATACGCAAAAATGGACTTTGGCATGTATATGCTACGCAATCGGTAGTATTAAGGTTGTGGGCTAGATGCGTATCATATGTACGCGAAAACTGCGAATCATATGCACGTGAAAACTGCGTATTATATGCATGCCAAACATGTGTGTATCATGTGCATGCCATAGTTCATTTTTGTGTATCAATACCACGAATTTTCGTTTTTATTTGGCGTAATATTTCTACTCATTTTTCATGAGACTGGGCTCCCAGTTTAATGCTCTCTGAATTATAACAGGTGTGTTGTTTTGTATTACAATTCAGCAAGATAACTATCAACTACAAGGATATCACTATCTCTAGTTGACCTGAAAGAGAAAACTGGCCGCATAGGTGATACGCCAAATTGCACCTTGCAATTTGCTGTCTGACACATTTCATCTTGCGTAGCTATTAATGTCTGCATTTGTGCACTTGTATAGAGTATGTTTGTGTATAATGGCAGCTGGACCAATCCAGACACTTTCAAACTATTGCATTCTGTCTAATGAGGATATTTAGGCAATGAATAAGCCACTGATTTTCTATTGTGTTGTTTTGCTTTAACTGTGCCTTTAGGAGTACTCACAGCCCCTCTCCAAAGTTAGAAGAAAGCATCTGCAATATTTGTTATTGACTGTCCGGTTCAATACACAACTATTAGCCTCTGTCAGACTGATTAAACAACTGAAGATGAAGAGTGAAGATGTCTGGACTGAGACCGAGAGAGAGAGAGAGAGAGAGAGAGGGAGAGAGAGAGAGAGAGAGAGTGAGCTGCTACCCCAGACGACTCATTCGTCTGCTCTCTCACCACCATTCCTTTGCTTTTCAGTCATCTATTCATCTGCTACCCCTCCCTCTACCTCTCATTTGCTCCAGGACTATGTTTGATTCATGCCAGAGATGATTCACACTCCACCATATCCGGCATGAGGGAACCCTCACTCTCCATCCATAATTCAGATCCCCCCTCTCTCTTTCCCTGTGTGTGTGTGTGTGTGCGCATCTCCATTCTCTCGCACACTGCCTGTGTCTTGTGCAGCTGTCGATGCATGGGGTAGAAGATTGCGCCGTATAGAAGACGAGGATCTATGAAAGCACACAGGTAAGAGAGAAATCCCTTGCTTTCTCTGCAAAGTTCTCCATTTCGGAAGATAATTGAATATTTATGGATTGGGGTGTGGATTATGGACGTTTGAAGTTAGTGGAAAATACAGATAGAAAGGCATGAGAGGCAATGAGATTGGGAGCTGCACAGTGATTGAAAGTGAAAAAGAGATTGTATGGGTAATTTGATGGTAAGGGATGGGTGGCGCTCGATGTTGTCTCTCATGTGATGCATCGTGCAATTAGAGCCACTCTCTGGGAAAGTTATATCGCTGCTCTTTAGTTTATGTGTGTGTGTGTGTGTGTGTGTGTGTGTGGCTGCTTGTTGCCATATGACTCTGTTTATTCATCCTCAAACGCCAGTGAAGGCACTCATACTATATTCATGGGCTGTTGTGCCTTGTTCACCTGAAGTGTGTGTGTTTATACAGCTCAATAATACAGTTACTTGTGCATGTAACACATTTGCTGATGAACTTTTTTGAGACTAACAAACAAGCATATAATAATGTATAATAGGATGACAAATTTCTGTGTTGATGCTGTGTGTGTGTGTGTGTGTGTGTGTGTGTGTGTGTGTGTGTGTGTGTGCGTGTGTGTGTGTGTGTTTAAAAAAGAACAGATCTGCCTGTAGGAAAGAAAAAATAATAATTTTGGATATCTCAGATGTTCTTTTAGATAGCTACAGTTGGAGATCAGTCTTCTGAATCTTCTGCTTTCTTGTTGAGAAAAATTAATAATCTCACATGTCTCGTTTCAACGTCTCAAACAGTGCTCAGATTTGCCAAGACAACATTCTAACTATATAACCTAATTATCTGAGTTTTGCTGATGGTCTTATTAGCTCTATATTCTTACTGTATGCGAACAGTTGACTCATTTTGGTCTAATTTCAATTTGGAAATTAGACCAAAACTTATCTAACGGTCACTACTTGTGTTTATAGTAGTGCTGTCAAACGATTAATCACGATTAATCGCATCCAAAATAAAAGTTTTTGTTTACATAATGTATGTGTACTGTGTATATTAATATATTAATTATATATATATATATATATATATATATATATATATATATATTATATATTAAATATATTTATTTATAATATAAATTATATGAATATAAATATAGACATGTAAATACATGTAAATATTTTCAAAATATATACTGTATGTGTGTGTATTTACCTATACATAATAAATATACACAATACACACATATATTGTGCAAACAAAAACTTTTATTTTGGATGCGATTAATCGCGATTAATCGTTTGACAGCACTAGTTTATAGCCATCTATGTTGAATCGCTTGTTGTTTTCCTGAACTGTAAGTCGCTTTGGATAAAAGTATCTGCCAAAATGAATAAATGCAAAATGTAAATGGAAGAAAGACATTAGTCAATTTTGATACTTACAATGTAACTGAGAACTTGAGTCTCCAGATTTTCTGAATTTTTATTTATAAAATATTTACTCAAAAGTGTTTTGGCAATATCTCTAATCAGGCAAGCTTTGCTGATAAGCTACAAATGGACACATACTGGCTGATTATCAAAATGGATCAGTCTCAGTTCCATTTCATTTTCACATAAATATTTTGGTTTTTCAGCTCTTGTCTTTACAAGCCAGCAATGTAGTGAACCTATATAGTATGTCCACAAAGTTACTAGAAATTAAAAACACAGATAGTACAGAAGAAATATTCAGTGCACCTAGTAGGTTATTTCTCCAGCTTGGTATACAGGTCAGCTTTCAGGGTGGAACACACACAAACACATATCAGTAGCTGCCTATACAAATGAGTGAAGCTTTGCATTGAATGCAACACTCTTTCCAGCTGGCACCCCAGAGCTGATAAGGAACCTGACACAGCATTTCATACACTGGCTCGACATCGCATTTTATAACCATGACCATAAACACACCTCTGTAAACAGACCAAGGCTGCACAGATATTCATATTCTACCTCACTGCAGAAGAGTCAACATTGGTGAGTAACTCAAGAAAAGTACCTTAACTGCATATTTTCAGTAGCTGTTTTTTTTTCAGTAAAAATCTAGTAGTTTTGATGCACCACACTACACTGCCACGTCAAAATGTTCCATCGGTGCAATTTTTTTTATCGCAGACACAACTTTAAAGCAGCGCTAACTTGTGACTGCCGTGAAAGAAGCTGTGTCTGGAAGTTCGATTCATTTTAGTGAACTGATACATTGATCAAACAAATGATTCAATGATTTCATTTTACTTCATTCTATTTATAGAAACAAAGTATTTATTTAAATGCTGCTGTTCTTCATTAGGTTTTTACCCACATAAATTGGTGTTTTTCTAGCTTAATTATCTGTATTAATTGTGTAATTATGTTTAATATAATGTTTTAGATGTTTTTCGTGCCAAATAATGCTGTCTGTTAGCAAAATAGTTATTCTTTTATAAAGATTTTGTCCTTTTAAATGTCTTTATAGGGTAGTGTAGTTTAGCTGAAAGGTACAATTTTTGATATTTGTGAGTTTTTTAATTTATTATTTGTGTTTTTATTGTCAAATTCAGAAAAATGTAATGATGTCACCATAATTTAGATGTTTTTGTGCCATGCAGATAAACGTTCCACTTGCAGAATTTCTGTTCAAAGTCTCCTTAAATGTCTGCTACATTTTTTGTAACTTTTAGTGGAGTTAACTTCTTTATCAAAAGGGTTGCTTGACTGTAGTTGACTTTAAACCACAAGTAGCTTATCCTGGCAAGCTACGGTTTCAAAGGAGCTTTCCCAACACGGAGAACAACACACGAATCAGATGGTGTGTAACATGCTGGATCCATTCCTCGCTATTCTACTCTAATATTGAAGTCATCTGCTGCACTCTGGGACTCAGAATGCCTTCAAAAGGAAGGCAAAAGGCTGTGGTATTGTCTGAGAGAAAAACAGAGACAGAAGCATCTGTCAAGATGTGAGCTGTCTCTGGAAGAAGAGAAAGAGGAAGAAAAGATTGCTTTTCTGTCTGACCGTGTATATTGTGTGCTTTCTGGTTTCAAGGGGAGGCAACTTGCTTTTAAAACGCCTTGAGTTAAGAGTAGGCATAAACGATGCTAATGATTAGGCCTGTAATGGCCTGTGTGTGTGCGCATGCTGACCCACACTATTGTATTTGTCAGCTATAGGCTCATGAATCACTCTTGTTGATTAAAACGCCTCAAGCATGCAGGCTGTGATTACGCAGCTGCTACCATTTCTAACCAAGAAAACAGAGAAAGCTATGCTAACCAAAGGCATTTCCTCAGATGCAAATTTTAAAGTCTTACAAAGCGGCATTCACAACCCATTTTTATTTCTGGTGCATTTCGAAGTGAAACTGGATATCCAGTGAGGAAAAATATAGGATGAGACTTTTGAGAGTTTTATTGCCTGCTTGAAAAACAATAGGCGTGATGTCTTCAAGAAAAAAAAAAAAAAAAAAAACACAAAAAAAATAGGTCATTTCAAAAGTCATTTCAAAGCAAGATATTATATTTTGGTAAAATATGACAAAGACAAGCATCTGCAATGACTTTTATTATTGGGGCATATAATGAGAGGTCAACCTTGTCCGTTATGAAATGGACAGCTTGGCTTTTATACTCTCAATTGGCAAATTGTTGGTTTTCAGAAACATACTAGCATGTTATTTACTACTAGACTTTTTCCATTTTTATAAACAAGTTTCTTATGGAAGTTTATTTCCGCCACTGAATAAAAAATAAAAAAGGTAATTGCACATTTTTATCTCGCAATTCTGAGAAGAAAGTCAGAATAGTGAGTTTATATCTCACAATTCTGACTTTATTTTTTGCAATTTATAAAAGAGTTTATAAAAATCAAAATTGATTTTTGGAAAAAAAAAAAAAAAAATCTGAATTGCGAGGTAAGCAATTCTGAGAAAATATCAGGGTTTTTTTTTTTTTTTCCCCCTCACACCTGGACTTTATAACTTGCAATTGTGAGTTTATATCTCACAAGTCTGAGAAAAAAGTCAGAATTGTGAGATGCAAACTTGCAATTGCGAGAAAAAAGTTAGAATTGTGAAATACAAACACTCAATTTACAGAAAAAATTCAGAATTGCAAGTTTACATCCTGCAATTCTGAGAAAATAATAATAAAAAAAAAATCTGAATTACCAGTTTATATCTTGTAACTCTGACTTAATTTCGCTTGCGCTGGCGAGTTTTTATCTCACGATTCTGAGGGGGAAAAAATCTGAATTGCAAGATGTAAACTCACAATTGTGAGGAAACAATTAGAATATCAGAACTGTGAGATTTAAAAAAAAAAAAAGTGACTTAAAAAGTCGCAATTACCATTTTTTATGTTTTATTCAGTGGCCGAAATTGGCTTCCATAGTTTCTAGTTTCTATAGGTTCTATCTGTGAATACTGTGGGCTCGTTGTGTTTTTAGAAGCAGCCTGTAGGTGGCGCATGCACTGAAATAATGAGGAAGTCACATTTTGGGTCAAAATGTCACTGTGATCACTGTGATTTTCTCTCAGATATGTGATGTTTTTTGTTGAAAATATTCCACATTCTGCATATCAAGAGACTTTTTGTTGTATCGTTTTTAATTGGAAACTGACTTCAAATGGATAATTTTATTCACCTTGGTCGGCAAACAAAAGAGTGTTTACAGTTGATTATATCAGTCAAATGCTATTTAAATCTCAGAATTAGAACATGATTGCAGACATTTAGTGTGTTTTAATGACACCTTTATTTATAATAGCGGCCTGCATTCTGAAATATTGATCAAATGGTGCACAAAAGCAAATGTTATTTAATAGCTAAGCTGCAGTGATGCTGATGGCCTTGGTTGGCACCAGTTTTTTCAAAAAAGTCCCATGACTGTTTAAATTTGCCCCTCAATGTATCAGGTTATATCTAATCAAGCATAAATAAACACGTTATAGTTTAATTAGGGTGTTTGTTAAATTATTTAATTTCAGTCACATTTAATTAGGGATGAAGAACATTGCCGTTTTTAAAGCTGTGCAGTTACAGCAGTGCTATAGCTGTTGCATTATTATCTTTTAATGCGTTTAATACTGTACTGATATACTGTAATATACAGGTAGTTTGGACTGTGCTGTGCTCATGAAATTTGTGATTTATATTTCATATGTTCATGGAAGGTTTGAGAACTCTAAAGCCAAAGATATGAGCTGCTGTCTGTTCCAATTAAACAGCATCTTGATCGTTGCAGTGAGATATCATAGTATCATTTTGTACAATTGTGCATTCATGAGATATAATGAGTGATGCTTTCTGTGATTCTGATATTTTATTCTGTTATCAGTGTTGTGATGCCTCGCAGCAAATGGATGTGTGCAGAATACATTATGACTCTTCTCTTACACACGCGCACACACATGCACACACACACACACTAGGCTGGGCAATGTGCAGACTATTCATAATATGTTTTCATTACTTTGCATGTAAGTATTGCATAATACTTTTTTATTTGCCATTTTTTAATTTCTGAAAGACTGTGTTATTAGACTAGTTTCACCAACTCTGTCACATGACTTGCAAATATAGAGTGTTAAGACCGAGATATTTTATTGGTGTTTCAGAAGTTTCAAACTGACAACTCCATCACCACTCAATGTTGACAGAAGTATGTATATATATATATATATATATATATATATATATACACACACTATCTCACAGAAGTGAGTACACCCCTCACATTTTTGTAAATATTTTATTATAACTTTTCATGTGACAACACTGAAGAAATGACACTTTGCTACAATGTAAAGTAGTGAGTGTACAGCTTGCATAACAGTGTAAATTTGCTGTCCCCTCAAAATAACTCAACACACAGCCATTAATGTCTAAACCGCTGGCCACAAAAGTGAGTACACCCCTAAGTGAAAATGTCCAATTTGGGCCCAATTAGCCATTTTCTCTCCCCGGTGTCATGTGACTCGTTAGTGTTACAAGGCCTCAGGTGTGAATGGGGAGCAGGTGTGTTAAATTTGGTGTTATCGCTCTCACTCTCTCATACTCGTCACTGGAAGTTCAACATGGCACCTCATGGCAAAGAACTCTCTATGGATCTGAAAAAAAGAATTGTTGCTCTACATAAAGATGGCGTATATAAGAAGACTGCCAAGACCCTGAAACTGAGCTGCAGCACGGTGGCCACGCAAACAGTTTGCTGAAGACAAGCAAACTAAGGACATGGATTACTGGAACCATGTCCTGTGGTCTGATGAGACCAAGATAAACTTATTTGGTTCAGATGGTGTCAAGCGTGTGTTGTGGTAACCAGGTGAGGAGTACAAAGACAAGTGTGTCTTGCCTACAGTCAAGCATGGTGGTGGGATTGTCATGGTCTGGGGCTGCATGAGTGTTGCCGGCACTGGGGAGCTACAGTTCATTGAGTGAACCATGAATGCCAACATGTACTGTGACATACTGAAGCAGAGCATGGCCGCAGGCAGTATTCCAACATGATAACGACACCAAAGTCACTAACAAAAAGGCGACCACTGCCTTGCTAAAGAAGCTGAGGGTAAAGGTGATGGACTGGCCAACCATGTCTCCAGACCTAAACCCTATTGAGCATATGTGGGGCATCCTCAAAAAGAAGGTGGAGGAGCGTAAGGTCTCTAAAATCCAGAGGACTCCAGTGGCAACCTGTGAAGCTCTGGTGAACTCCATGCCCAAGAGGGTTAAGGCAGTGCTGGAAAATAATGGTGGCCACACAAAATATTGACACTTTGGGCCCAATTTGGACATTTTCACTTAGGGGTGTACTCACTTTTGTGGCCAGTGGTTTAGACATTAATGGCTGTGTGTTGAGTTATTTTGAGGGGACAGCAAATTTACAGTGTTATACAAGCTGTACACTCACTACTTTACATTGTAGCAAAATGTAATTTCTTCAGTGTTGTCACATGAGAAGATATAATAAAATATTTACAAAAATGTGAGGGGTGTACTCACTTCTGTGAGATATTGTATGTGTTTGTGTGTGTGTGTGTGAGACACTGGACCATATATATATAGCATAATATTATTTATTATTTTAGTATATGTAAAATTTCTGGTAAGAACATTTTATGAGAAATCTGTTGTCTTGCCAGTAAAATAAACATTTTGGAGAGGAAAGTTTTTTTTGTTTTGTTTTGTTTTGTCTTTTTCATTTTTTTTCTCAACATTGTACATGCCCACATTACAATGTCAGTGGTTGATGTCACTCTTGTTGTTGAAAGTCATCTTCTGTCATGAACAATGAATGACTCCAAATTGCTTTAAATTGTGTAACACCCTTGTAGGAGCTCTTCCCAGTGTTAATATGTGAAAAGGATTGTCTCTGCTCGTGAGTGCTTCTTTGCTTAGTTAACTGCTGGTAAGAAATGTATTGTGATAATTAGCCACAAACACAGGTTTGTAGAGTGAGTGTTCAGTTTGTTTCATCACTGGCTGTTTCTATCACTGTCAGTAACAACAGAAACAGATGGGAATTGTTTATGCAGGTCTGTCAGTGGCTGTAAACACAAATAGCTCAAGACACCGAAGATCGCACTGCAGTTTTTCCTATAACTAGTGCAGTGATGGAAAGAAAACTGTTTGTTTCAGCTTGTTTTCACACAGCGACAGAACTCATACACCTCGGACGGTTATTTTAAGAGTCGTTATGTAGTTAATCATGGAGCAGGAAAGCGAGTTAACAGATGTTTCATGTGCAGCAAGGCTACAGGCTGTTACTCATGAAATACATGCCAGCTGATAGTTCTACTTGTTAAATATCTATCTATCTATCTATCTATCTATCTGTCTATCTATCTATCTATCTATCTATCTATCTATCTGTGCGTTTTCATTTACTAACAGTTTTTCCAGCCTTCATGCATTATAATGAAGGATGCACATTAGGTCATGCATGTTTGTCTGTATAATTTATCATTCTCATTCTGTCACAGAGAATGATGGGAAATCTGGTTAAACACCCTAATGTGTAAGAAACCAAATGGTAACACTATCATTAGCTTTACAGGTGTTTGACTGTAAACAAAGAAGCTTTCTAGCAACAAAATTGTGGTGGATAAATGATACTGTGCAACACTATCATTTGTTCTGCAGACATACAATTATCAACAAAGAGAACAATTTACTGTGTTTTAAACATCTGCAAATTTTGTTGAACAGGTTTTATGTTGTTTAAAAACTTTAACTTTAGCATTACATCTTATTTTAACAGGTATTTGTCTAATTTTCCATATCTAAAATATTTGGTACTTGAAAAAAAAAAAAAAAAAAGATATGCATCGTTGAATGATATGAAAACTCATTATCTTTAATAAAAATGCACTGGCAGATTTTTCCACTTGCCTTAAGTATGAACGAGTTGCAAATGAAAAAAAGTGCAGTAAGTCAAAATTTGGTACAATTTGAACGATGAATAAAATACAAAGTATAATTCACCCACAATTTAAGATTCTGTCATTAATTACTCACTCCCACATCGTACCGAACCCGTAAGACCTTCATTCATCTTCAGAACACAAATTAAGATATTTTTGATGAAATCCGAGAGCTTTCTGACCCTCCATAGACAGCAACACAACTGACACGTTCAAGCCCCTGAAAGGTAGTAAGGACATTGTTAAAATAGTCTGTGACATCAGTGTTTCAGCTGTAATTTTTATGAAGCTACGAGAATACGTTTTGTGTACAAAGAAAACAAAAATAATGACTTTATTCAACAATTTCTTCTCTTCCATGTCAGTTTTTGGAATGACATGAGGGTAAGTAATGACAGATTTTTTTTTTTTTTTTTTTTTGGATGAACTAACCCCTTTAATATCTCATTCATTATTGCTTCTTAAGCTTTTGTGGTGAATAGTGTCACTTGACTTCAGCAGTTTCCTTTTCCATTCAGTCCTGATGAGAGAGCACTATGAAACCATGTTAAACCTCACACTACCTTGAAGAGCAGCATCCACATTAACCTGCGTGCCTACAGCAAGCTACAGACGTTGGCCCTGACCTGTGTGCCTGTGGCCTATGGGAAAGAGAGAGCTGGGCAGAGTGATTAATGGTCATGATTAGCAGGTGAAGGAATGTGCTCTTATGGCCTAGAGCATCGCACCGCATTTATCTCCTCAACTAACGTATCCTTTATGGAGGACAGCTTCCTCAAAGACTCAAAGTGACCTAGCCAGGGGGAGCTGAGGAGACGTGGGTGGGAATTTTGCAATGGTAATGCAACATGGAAGCAACTCGACGCTGGGAACATAGCTGGCCGTTTGGTATGAGTCAAATCCCACGGGTGCTTCATTGTTTGCATAGATAGCTGCCCCTGATAAGGTTTTTGCATGACACATATTCAGTAAAAAGTAATGTGGGCCATCTTTTAGATTCACAAAAACTCATTAACATGCAAAACTCGAGGCAAGATTTCACACTGATGCTTTCTGAGCCAAATAAACCCGTTTAGCTTGAGCGAAAGCAGATACGTGACCTGACCCAATCACTGCAATTGACACCAGCAGTTTGTACAAATTTTTCGACATGCATTAGCATAGAGCATAAAATGGCATGTGTTTAGAAAGAAAATGGGGTCAATTTCGAGTCTGTGTTGAATTTTTTCGCCACATTCTGTATTTTCCTACTACGTGGATTCGCTCTGTGCTGTTCGGGAAATATCTGCGTTTGCCAAGAAATGGTTTTCTTTTTGTAGTGTTGTGTTTGAGACTGAACGGCTTTGAAAAACATGTTTTTCTCCTCATTTAGCTTCTAGGAGGAACCTCTAGTGATTTGACACTTCACAGTGTGCAAAGTGACAGACGACGACAAAACCCATTTAACGTGACATATCAGAAATTTGATTTGTCGTATTTTATTTTGTGTGTTTTATCCAAATGACAGAAGAGTGAATGAATGTATAAACTCCCAACCTGTTGCAAACCATCCTTGAACACAATTTACCTGCAACAAAAAGTCTGGAGGTGGAATATTAAAGTAATGTTTTACTCCAAAAGGAAAATTCAGTTATTATTTATTCACCTTTGTGTCATTCCAATCCTGGATGACTTTAGTTCTGTGGAACACAAAAGAAAATATTTTGAAAAATGTCTGTGAAAATCAGTATGGTCCTGTGCTGTTTTGCAGTATACAAAATGTCATACAGGCTTGAGGGTGAGTAACTGACAGATTCATTTTTACTGTCCCTTTAAAGGTTTACTCCACCCCAAAATGAAAATTTTGTCATTAATCACTTACCCCCATGTCATTCCAAAACTGCAAAAGCTTCATTCGTCTTCAGAACACAATTTAAGATATTTTGGATGAAAACCAGGAGGCTTGTGACTGTCCCATTGACTGCCAAGTAAATTATACTGTCAAGACCCAGAAAAGTATGAAAGACATTGTTACTTGGCAGTCAATGGGACAGTTACAAGCCTCCCGGTTTTCATCCAAAATATCTTAAATGGTGTTCTGAAGACGAATGAAGCTTTTACAGTTTTGGAACGACATGGGGGTAAGTGATTAATGACAAAATTTTCATTTTGGGGTGGAGTAACCCTTTAACGGGGCTGAGCATTTGAATATTTTTATCAGGCTCCTATGAAAATAACATTGGACATTTATTTATTTATTTTTTTAAATAAGGCTTTCAGTAACTGACTAACTTTTTCTTGGCCATTAAAGTGAAATCACTGAAGCTAAACATAGGAACCTTATAAAAATACTCATTTAATTCATATATATATATATATATATATATATATATATGTATATATACTACGTGTCAGAATTGTTGGTACCCTTGGTAAATATGATCAAAGAAGGCTGTGGAAATAAATCTGCATTGTTAATCCTTTTGATCTATTATTTTAAAAAATTCACAAAAATCTAACCTTTCATTGGAGAATAAGAATTTAAAATGGGGAGAAATATCATTATGAAATAATTTTTTTTTCTCTAATACACATTGGACACAATTAACGGTACCACAATTAATTGAAACCTCCATTTGCCAAAATTGTATAGGAGTTTTCTCCTATAATGCCTGATGAGGTTAGAGAACACCTGACAAGAGATCAGAGACCATTCCTTCATCCAGAATCACTCCAGATCCTTCAGATTCCCAGCTCCATGTTGGTGCTTCTTCTCTTCAGTTCACCTCACTCATTTTCTATAGGGTTCAGGTCAGAGGACTGGAATGGCCATAGCAGAAGCTTGGTTTTGTGCCCAGTGACCCATTTTTGTGTTGTTTTTAAGGTTTGTTTTTGGATTATTGTCCGGTTGGAAGATCCAAACATGGCCCATTATAAGATTTCTAACAGAGTCAGTCACTTGTTGATTTTTTTATCTGTTGGCATTTGATAGAATCAGTGATGTCATGTGTCTAAACAAGATGTCCAGGACCTCCAGCAGAAATATCGGCCCACAACATCAACAATACAGCAATATATTTCATTGTACACATGGGGTACTTTTTATCCCTGTGTTCACCAAACCCATCTTGAGTGTTTGCTGCTAAAAAGCAATTTTTTTTAGTTACATCTGACCATAGAAGCCAGTCCCATTTAAAGTTCAGTGGTGTCTGACAACTGAATATGCTGGAGATTGTTTTTTGGTGAAAGCATTTCCTTTTCTTGATTTTTTCTTGAAACCCTCCCAAACAACATGTGGTGATGTAGGTGCTGTTTCATTTTTTTTTTTTTAAGGTTTTCTGACCCCAAAACTCAACGTTTTTTGGCAATTCTCCATCAGTGATCCTTGAAGAGTCTTTGGCCACTCAAACTCTCCTTCTCACCGTGCATTAGGACGATATAGACACAAGTCCTCTTCCTGGCAGATTCATAACATTTTCTGTTGATTGGAAATTCTTAATTATTGCCCTGATGGTGGAAATGGGAGTTCATAATCACACTGGTGTGCTCAAAATTGTGAATAGGAATGTGAATATATTTCAGATATATTTTACTCATAAGTATTTCTAGGGGTACAAGTAATTGTGTCCAACATGTGTTTGAGAAAAAAAAAAAAAACATTTATTTCATAATGATATTTCCCCCCATTTTAAATTCTTATTATCCAATGAAAGGTTAGATTTTTGTGATTTTTTAAAAAAATAAAAGATCAAAAGGATTAACAATGCACATTTTTAATTTGAGTTAACTATAATACCCCTGCTTAAAAAAAAAATCTGTTATTAGCTTTCTGTGTTTGGGAATATTACAGTAAAGTAAGCAAGGATATGTTTGAAAGAGCTAATTAATGTGCTAGCAAAGCATCATAATTTTATCAACAGTATCTTTGAATTAAATCAGTTTAATTATCTCCATGATGCATGTTTTCATCTTTGGTGTTGTTGATACAATGAAAAAATAAAGTATTTTTAGGATTAACTTGTTAGCATGTTTCAAAGCAAGATACTTAATCTGTGGCATAAGAAAGTAGTTGCCATAGTGTCTTGTTAATGTGCTATCTAGTATAAACATTATAACTGATCAATTTTATTTTGGTTAGAGTTTTGAGTGATGTTACTTTTAGTCCCCTCAGTACTATAAATATAAACATGATTATGGGTTAAATAAATCCCCACAAACATATGAATTTGTATATGTGTGTACGGACAGTAAACTGTAGGTTGTTTTTCTGTTTGTCACTCTTCTCTTGTGTTTCATTACATGATGCCATTTCTCAAAAAGGTCACGGCACACATGGTTGAATTTGCCCCGTTACTTCATCACACCCTTATCGCACTTTAAAGCTGTCTTTAGAAACTAGTCGAGAAGAGCAGCTTCATTTCACAGACACACAGTCAGACACCAATCCTGAAGTCTCTCATAACAAGTTATTCTGTCAAAGTCAACGGGTGGCTCCTGCTCGTGCTTTGCATGCAGCTGAATCGATTAGGAAGAAGAATTAGTATGCCTTTAGCAATAAATAAGAGACGGTTTGTTTGACAAGCGTTGTTTATTCTTTGTGCTCAGGAGAGAATGTAAAGCCTGCAGCTGTCAAACTGAGCTCTTGTGTACTTGTATATAATGTCATGTTTTTATATCACCCTAATGGATGTACAAATTAGTTTCCCAAAGCGATGTGATTAACCTACAAAAAAAAGCAAAAACTTTTTGCCACATCTGCCAGTTGTAGTCGAATTTCAGAGGTGCCTACAATTACTTATACTGTGGGTAGAATGAGGGCTCACATATTGGTGTTATTATATAGTCTTGCAGTTCAATTGATTCCTGATTTGTGTGTGTTTAACCCGATCTCATGAAAGTGTGTATAAATAGTACACCAAATAAAAACAAAAACTCGTGGTATTGATATGCAAAAATGGACTTTGGCGTATATATGCTACGCTATGGGTAGGATTATGGTTGTGGGGTAGATGCGTATCATATGTACGCGAAAACTGCGTATCATATGCATGCCAACAAATTTCGTATCATATGCACGTGAAAACTGCATATTATATGCACGCCAAATAGATGCGTATCATATGCACGCCAAAGTCCATTTTTGCTTTTTCGTTTTTATTTGGCGTACTATTTATACGCATTTTCATGAGACCGGGCTCCAGAGCCACTCAAACTACTTTATTTTTATCAACCAATTTTGCTGTTTATATCACGGTAGATATATTTGGCAGCTGTCGGTCAGATGCGTTTAGATATTTTGTAATGTTTTGAATCTGGCTCTTCCAATTAGATTTTGGAGTTAGAATTAGAATAGAAATATATTCATTTTGTAAGACTGTTTTACTTTTTTGAGTCAGTTTGCGCTTATGTCATACTCATCATAGTTTTTAATGAAGTTTTGATGGGTGCTTTCGAAATGCTTCTTCATGAAGCTTTATAACTTTTGTGAAGTTTTTGTTTTCAAACCACTGATTTGTAGCGCATATAAAACAGCATAAAGTGCATGATTTTGCCAAGCCATTGATTCAGCTGATTCAGTGTTTTAAAAAGCTCAATTTTTTTTTCATTGCTGTTACACTGTAAAAAATATTTTTCAAAGCTGTAAATAAGTATGTTTTACAATAAAATACTATTTCACTCTTTGGGTAGTAACTTAACGATGGTGACATACATACACAACATGCAGTGTTATCGTGAAATGTAAAGCTACACTCAACTATGAAAAGCTTCTTAAAACCAATTTCACACAATTTGAAAGTATAGATCTGGATTTACCTGATTATCTCCAGCTCCTCGCAACCGATTATCACATGGGTTATTTAATATAAAAACATTTTTAACTAAATGTCTAGCA
The DNA here is from genome assembly GCA_021397915.2 of Tor tambroides. NCBI lineage: Eukaryota > Metazoa > Chordata > Actinopteri > Cypriniformes > Cyprinidae > Tor > Tor tambroides. Next base: position 22,460 of record JAFVLL020035967.1, on the reverse strand, counting down.
AAAAAAAATTTGAGATGTTGTTACTGTGATATAAAACTCACAACATGATAGAAAGTGATTCTGCTGTTTACCACAGACATTAATTTTACCTATTACACTCTTAAAAATAAGGTTCTTTATTGGCATTTGTGGTTCATGAAGAACCTTTAACATCCATAGAACATTTCCATTGGACAATAGATCCCTTATAGTTGAAAAAGGTTTTTAGAGTTTTAAAATGTTCTTCACACTAAGAAAAAAAAATGGTTATTTTAAGAACTGTTCACTGAAAGATTCATTAAGGAATCCAGAATGGTTCTTCTATGGCATCACTGCAAACAAAAACCATTTGCAACCTTTACTTTTAAGAGTGTATTGTCCCAAAGTACCGTAAAACTACCATGCTATTCTTTATAGTACCTTGTGCAGTACCATGATATGAGAAAACTATGGTAATACAGCACAAAGGACATGTGCTGACCTAGTGCAGCTCTGGCTGAATACATTTAAAGTTTCTCTTTTATATGACTTTAGTGCACTAGAAATGTTGAGAGTAAGACTTCCGCTGGTTGGGGAATTTATGGTCATGATATTGCTGAATCATTTGTTCACAGTAGGGCCATTGGTCTTGCTGACTTGTGGTAATATGTCTGTGTTAGGAGCTGAATATGGTGCTCAGATGATTCCACAGAGGGGAGCAACAGCCATGAGACCATACAAACATGATAAGGCTGTTCTTGGTGGAGAAAGCTTGAGCTTGAGTTGATTTGGGTGGACAGTTTATTGATTTTTTTCCACACATGCTGAATTGGGCCAGACCTGCTCTGTACTTCGCTTATGTGGTGTTGGTTTACCATCAAACCAGTAAAGATGGTCAAATCAGTTTTAGATTTTGCTAACTATCACCATTTTGTTCACTTCAATGTCACAGCTTCTCTTCAAAAACAAGCTTGTTGTAGTGAAGGACCTGCAGTTTTCCCTCCACTTTTAATGGGTTCTCTAATTGGTCAGAGTTATATATATATATATATATATATATATATATTTACACCCTGCTGTTGATGGTTTTTATAGAATACATTTAAATGAAGGATTTTAAAAAAAGAAAGGCATTCTATTATTTTTATGTATTTATTTATTTATTTATTTATAATTTATTTTTTGGCATACAAAATGGGCAAAGTTTTTCCAAGCATATCTGTTTTAAATTTATTTTCTTTTTTCTTTTTTTTTTAAATAAAAAAGCAAGAATGATTGGAAATGTTTTCCCATTTTTGTAGGGGGAAAAAAAGAAAATGTTTATACAATTTTCCCGCATTCCACCCCCCCACCCCCCACCCCCCAAAAAAGGCCAACGTTTTTCCAAGCATTCTTGCTTTTTAAATATGTAGTAAACGAATATGAAAAGGTTTTTTTTTTTTTTTACATTACTGAAAAACTAACATTTATCTTTAAGCATGTGAGCCCAATGCCAGTGAACTCAAAGAAAGTGTTTTTGACTGACTGCTGTTTGATTTGCCCCAAAAAAGTGCAGACCGGCCCCCTGCAAGCAATCTGATTCTCTTTTGCTGTTTACAGAGCTGATGATGTCCCAGAGAAACCTATTTCAGTGATATCTGTCAGGCAGTAGGGGCATTTTATGTGTTGTATTCCAAAAAATAGCTTACAGCACCTTCAAGTCTTCAATCTTCATGTTGTTGCCATGCAAAACAAACAAACAAACAAAAAAATCTTTATTTATCACCACCACACGACCAGAGCTGGTAGAATTTGTGTCTGCTACTTAAACACCACGTCACCAGAGGAAAGCTCCATGAACTTTGGCTATTACGGGACAATCCCACTGGAGCAAGCAGGGGTTAAGTGCCTTACTCAAGGGCACAGTGATGACGGCCTCATAGTTCACTGCCATGGTCAGTCACATGACCTCCTAAAGGCCCTGTCACATGAGTTGCGTCAAGGCTTCGACAAAAGCACCATGTATCGCTTCGACCTCCACATGAAAAGTGTTGCAGATATTGTCATGTAAGGCTTACTTTACAAGGTTTCTAGGCAGCAAGAAAGCAGTATGTGTACCGTACACTTTGAAAACATGTATTTCAGATTAGAATAGAAAAAATAGAAAGAATAGTTTGATGCATCACAGAATAAAATAAAGGACTTACTAAAATGTGAGTTAATTAAATTTTACTGTCTCATGGTGCTCTTTGTTAAGTTAAATTGAATTGAGGCACCACGACTTACAAATATAAAGAAATTATAAGGCTTTAAAAAGTTTGAGAGTTTTTAAATAGTGTTGTTGCTTTTTTAACTATGTGAATCCAAGAACCTCCAAATATATTCAAATACCTCCAAATATTCATATAAATTTAATATTGAGTAACATATAATTAACAGTTAATCTTTTTTTGGGGGGGGGGGGGGGGGTTCTGTTCAGTATATCATTAAATGCTGAAACGTTAAGAAAATAATTTGATTTAGTTTACATGTATTTGTATAGGACTTGTCACAGTAAATATTGTGCCCTAAGGAAAAAAAAAAAATAACAGACTGTCTTGATAAGTGAGTCGTTGAACAAATCAGCTTAGGTGAATGATTCAAAACAGTGATTCATACAGGAATGAAACAAAGTGAGTCAACCAATTCATTCAAAAAGCGATTTCTTCACGAACAACACAGATGTGTGTGGAAGCTTGTTCTGCCATGGGATAAAACATTTAAAATAAAAACTTTTTTCTCACAATTTCAAAAAAAATAAATAAATTCATAGTTATGAGTTTATGTCTAACAATTCTGTCTCTTTTTTCTTCTTCTCGTAAGTCTGAGAAATGAAGTCATAATTGTGGAATAAACATGCAATTGTGAGGAAAAAAAGTCAGGATTGTAAGATAAAAAGTTACATATATCTTAAAAAAATCCATGGCAGAAACAAAAAAACAGAGTTGCAAGATGTAAACTCTGAATTTAGAGGAGGAAAAAAGCTAGAATTCTGAGAAGTAAACTCAGAATTGTAAGAAAAGTCAGAAGTTTTAGAAGTTTATACAAGTTTATATCTAGAAATTCTAAGTTTTGCTTTCTCAGAGTTGCTTATTTATATCTCACATTTCTAAATTCATAACTTGCAATTCTGATTTTTTTTTTTTTTTTTTTAGAATTCTGAGTTTACATCTCAAAATTGCGAGAAACAACTTCAGAAATGTAAAATAAAAAATTGTAAAAGTCAGAATTGCGTTATGTAAACTCATCTTTCACATCTTCACAAGTTCACATCTTGCATTTCTAACTTTAGATCTTGCTATTACGATTTTTTTCCTCAGAATTATGAGTTAAGAAAATTAAGAAAAAGAATTAAGAAAAAACTCAGAATTGTGAAATAAAAAGTTTTAAAAAATCAAAATTGTGAGATGTATGTGTCTTGCAATTCTGACTCTTTTTTTTTCTCAGAAGTGTGAGTTTATATTTTGCATTTCTAAATTTATATAGATTTTTTTTTCTCAGAATACTGAGTTTACATTAAGGAATAAAATGTAAAAATGTAAATGTAAAAAAAGTGTGCTGCTTGGTGATGTGCAGTGGTTCACTGTGGCTACCTTTGTAACTTGCCAGGAGTCTGGTCCATGCACTTCCGGTTAATCACCACCAGAGGTCACCCACTCACAACATGGACTCTTGCACTTCACTACAATCCCCATCATTCATTGCACTGACCATACACACAGCTGTTGTCACTGATTACACAGCTGATCTCACTAATCACTCAGGCTTTATAAACCATGGACTTCCTCAGTCATATCGCTGAGTATTGTATAGCGTTTATCCTAGTGATAGCTACATTATGGAGCCTGCTCAGTAATTATATTCTTGCCTTGTTAGTTTCCTCGTGTTTTGATACCTGTCCGTGTTTCCTGGATTTACCCTTTGCCTTGCCGTTCGGGCTTTGTTTGCCCCTCGTTTGGGTTATTGCTGTGTACCTGGATTATCTCTCTTTGCCTTGGCCCTGTTGGATATTGTTCACCGATCGAAGACCCACGCTTGCCTTAGGACTACTCTGTGTCTTACCCTTACCATACCATAATGTTTGCCATTGTTTGACCCTGCCTGTTTATTGACCATGCCTGTAAATAAAAGCTTGCACTTGGATCCGCACGTCTCGTCTGCCCCGTAACATAACTATTGCAAAGCAAAAAATAGACCAAGCAACTGCCAATACTGTGTCTAAAAATGTATATTAACATCTTATTTTTGAACTGATGTATAAAAGTAATATCACCCACATAATCTTGCTGTTGTATCCGTATAATTCAGTACGTTTTTTTTAATAGCCTACTTGAAAGGCTTTCAGAGTAACCGGAGCCGTCTCCCGTATATTCATTCATTTGAAGTTGTTCTCCAGACATACAAGCGTACCTGTGCACCAAGACACACAAGAGTACGGCTTGAGTGTTTCCAGACGAGCTCTCACCTGATGCCATCTCACTGTGAATATTCTGCACACGGCTCATCAGAAATGGCAATATGGGTTTAACTGCAACCTTGAGGCCAGGAAAAAGAAGTTCTTAATTACTGCGTGAACACATAAAGTGGGGAAGCTTAGCATGCTGTGGAGTTATTGGAGTTGAGAACGTGGCCCATCAAATTCAGATGGATTTCCTGGACTGTCTGTTGCCATGGCAAGAGGACAAGTGCAGATGAGCCACGTTTCAAATACCATTAAAGCTGTATTAACTCTCTTCATCGACTAAAGCAAAAACGTGTTAAGCATGCTAATCTGAAGAGAGAATTAAGAGAATATTGTGGGCACTTAATTGCCTGGTACTCTGGGATACACTGGAGACAGTTTGAACACACTTTCAAGAGAGAATAAAGAAAAGGCATATAACAGTTACACATATTAGAGTCGGGCACCCAAATGCTCGTTAGTGAGAGTGATCATCAATCATGAAACACATTCATTCTGACTTTGTTTTAAACTTCAGTTCATTTTGATTTCTGTGATATAATTTATGTTTGTATTACAACATCAATTGTTAAATATAGTTCATAATTTAACTATAAAAAACCCTTTCCTAGAGACATCAGTAGTACTGGAATCAGTGATATTCACCTTCAGTCATAAAAAAGATGCCATTTAACAAATATTAAAAATATACTGTCCTTATGTTGTTTATATATTAATTGTAAGGTTGAATGTGAAATTATTGTAATTTAAAAGTATATTCAAAAACTTTGTTAGGTGGGATTAATTACAATTAATCGCAATTAATTTCAGAAAGATATGCGATAAATTAGTTATTTTTTTAATCGATTGACATCATTAAAATATATATATATATATATATATATATTGTAAGTTTCAAACTCAATTTTACGCTTAAAACAAGATTTTTTAGTAATTGTTTCTCGCCATTTTTTTTCTTCAGGTAAATTTAGTATTTATTAATACTACCAAATTTTAAAATACACTATACTTAAGATAAATTTACTTTGGCAAAACTTGATTTTATAAGATTTATCTTGATTTTATTATTATTATTATTATTATTACTACTTCAGTGACAAATTAAAAATTAAAAAATAAGCATGCTTTTTTTCTTGAACATATTTGTGTCTCAAGTAAATTTATAAAAAGCGATTAAGCAAAACATCATAATTTCTTATCTTGATTTAACTATTATTATTATTGTTGTTATTAATATTAATAAGAAGAAGAAGAAGAAGAAGAAGAAGAAAGTATTGTTAATATTATTTTTAATAAAAATGTTTAAAAGATGTTTAAAACAAGAACTAAATATATTTTTAAAATAATTTTTAAGTTTTAAGTTTTGTTTTCTTACATATTTTTGCTTCTCAAGTACGCTTAGTATTTATTGATGCTTAAAAATTTGAAAGAAAAAAAATACTGGAAAACTAGACTAAAATATTTACATATTTTAAATTAAATATTAATCATAGCAGACCCATATTTAATATGTTATATATGGGTCTACATGCAATTAAAGTTTCCATTCGTTCTTTCTTCGTTCTGTCATAATTGTATATAAGTCAGTCCCTCTAAGGGTTAGGATCTAATCTTGTCTGTCTCTGTTTTCTCCTTACCCTCTGCTTCCCAAGAGCTGAAACTTTTTCCTTGAGTAACTAAATACGATTTCCTGCCTGCCAAGCCTTTTCTAATTTAATAGACTAATATTGCATTGATGTGAACCTCATCTTACCACTCCCTCCCAGTAAAGGTGTGTATAACAAGCATCAGAGCCCCTTACGAGGGTATTGATTTTGCAATGAGTCGTCTGACTGCTGGGCTGTGAGTGTTGCATAGCGTTAGATTGTCTCTCTGGCGGGATGTTGTGGGGTTTGAGTGGATAAAAACGAGGAAGGAGACGGCACTCCATTGTGCAGAAGGGGTGCAGTTAATTCGATTGACCGCGTGCCAGTGTGCACCATCTGGGCTGGACACTGACATAACCAATTGACTGGTGTCAAAGCCACTCTCCGCTACTTCCTTATCATCGATTGGCCCTTTGTTGATGCTGAATTAAGCTGTGTCCATGTAATTAGATTATGCCAGCCTCCGCTCCCTCCCCTCGGTGAGAGGCACTGGTCAGTGTTCCTGCCAGACAGGACAATATCAAACCATTTGTGTCTATGGGCTTTTAATTTAGCCCTTCAGCCAACAGCGGGAACATAAAGAACGTCGCAATGGACCTGAACCAACTAATCAAGATAAAATTAAGAGTTGCTTGATTAATACGCTATAATTGGGACGTTTTATAGACTAGATTTACACCCCGACACGCCAGCCATCAACCTTGGCTTCTCCATTTCAACTGAAAAGTGTGAATGCAGGGGAAACCACAGGCATAACAAAACCAGTTTTCACTGTTTGCATCACTCTGTTTATGTGTTTCTTTGACGCTCAGTGGTTGACTCTGCTGTGGTTTTGTTTGGAATTATTTCCGATGCTGGAGCAAAAATAGCCAAGGAAACTGGCAGTGTGGTGGCTGCCTAGTTCGCCTATATGCATGCGCCGGCCCTGGTTGTGTCTAGAATCCAAGTACTCATACTACCTTTTTGATTACTGGGCTGTAAAAGTAACATCACACTCATCTAATATTATTAATTTGCAATATTAATTATGTGACGTAATGTTCACTCTTCTGTGTGTGTGTGTGTGTGTGTGTGTGTGTGTGTGTACTTGTTTTTATATTCCGGTGGGGACTTAAACCTGAATATACACAGACTCATGGGGACTTGTGTCACGGTGGGGACCTAAATTGAGGTCCCCACGGGTAAACAAGCTCATAAATCATACACAATGAACTTTTTTGAAAATGTAAAAATGCAGAAAGTTTCCTGTAAGGGGTAGGGTTAGGTGTAGGGTTGGTGTAGGGCAATAGAGTATTGTGTGTGTGTGTGTGTGTGTGTGTGTGTGTGTGTTTGTGACAAATGAGGTCATAAATTTGTATAATGACACAGGTATGACA
>JAFVLL020035967.1:0-10000 GCA_021397915.2 Tor tambroides | reverse complement strand
TGATTTTGCACCCTCAGATTCCAGATTTTCAAATAGTTGTATCTCGGCCAAATATATATCTATATCTATATCTATATATCTATAGATAGATAGATAGATAGATATAGATATAGATATAGATATAGATATAATAACAAAAATGTATTTAGCATTGTGGATGTTCTAAATACTAAATATGGTTCTAAAAAGGTACTAAATATGTGCATCATTTAACCTTTGTGTTTCAATTTATAAAAGTTGGACAGAGGTCACTAGAGAACAAAATGTCCATGTCAAAAAAAGGTCATAAATATATTATACTGCTTTCACTGACTTATCTCTTTTTACCGACATCAGTCCTGATCATAACTGCCAAAAAATCAATCATTTTCAAGATTTTAACCCTTATGCTGCCAGGTTTTTTTTTTTTTTTTTTTTTTTTAATATATAGAATTTCAATATTCAATTGGCATTTTTCAGCAAGAAACAGAAAAAAGGAAATATTTGATTTAAATATTTGGCCAAACCTGAGAAAATGGTGATATCAGGTGGAAAATGGTAAAACAATTTTAAAACAGTAAAAGTTTTGAAGCATTGCCAACAGAATGAAAGCCTATTACCAAAAACTGCATGATACTTAATGGCACTGAGATTAAATATTGAGGTTTTAATGGGGACATATTTGTCCTTAAGGTCCTGAGTGTAATTATTTTTGTACCTAAAGTGTGAAATAGATTTTTGAAAGGAAATGAGGGTGAAATCCACATATTTGACAAACTTTAAGCTGTTTGCATTAACATAGACAAAATTATCTTAATAAAGAAATACATAAAGATGCACAAGGATTAATTCCTGCAATATTTTACCAACTTTACCAAGTTTTGAGTTCTGGCATATTTTATACCCGCAATAAAGAAGTTACAGCCATCAACAGCACGCCAACTTCTATAAGCGCCTAAGGAGTATGTTCAGTGGAAACGCAGCACTCCTCATCATCACTCAGTTTGAGATGTATTTCCATCTCACCCGGCACTGAAACACCTTCCTCTTTGCTCCACACTGAGTAGCTTTAAGCAACATGTGGAGAAGGTAATGCAGCAGAGTGTGAAGTTTCATGGCTTATTAAAGACGCCTGCACCAAATGAAATGAAGAAGCGCTTTTCTCAGAGAAATGGTGTAGGGAACTCTTATTGCATGCTGGGAAAGCACATTATAGGTAAGGACCGACTGCTTAAAAAACCTACACTGCACGACAGACGGCAGAGAGATGTGTAGCTATCATTTGCTAGTTATTATTTACTTTCCAAATCAATTTTCTTTGAAGTACAGTGCCACAAACCAAATATGCATGAAATAGGCTTCTAATCTGATAATGGATGTTTCAGATAATGAGTTTGGAAGAGATACCCACAACCTATCAGAAGAAAGAGCCAGTCAATAGAGAAATTTATCTCCCATTAAGTATCTGCCCTTTGAGTTTCACTTACGCCCACAACAAACACACAATTCATACCGCGAAATGCAATTGCCAGGAAACAAACCTCTGGGATGGATCTGTCAATTTGCATTTATTTCTTCCTCGCCGGCTGAAGCTCTCTGTGAGTCAGCTAAATATTTCCTCTCTTTATTGCTCATAATATCGTGGTGCTTGGATTACTCATCGCCGACAAGATGGCATTAGGCTGGAGTTTCGTGGACCTCACCTCTGTTGATTTCCCCCGAGGCCGCGGTTGAACTTTAATGACTCAACAGGAAGGAGCTCGAAAAGGATTTTAAACCTGACCCGTTCGGGAGGCTTTTAACGAGGCAGAGAGACAAACGTCAAGCTTGCGAGAATGCTTTGGACTGGGCTAAGTACTTCTTAATGAACTCTTTTGCGTGACGACTCCTGAAAACTGAAAGAGAGAGCAAATAAAGGTTAATCGGCTAAGAAATAATGACGTCTTCCCCAGGTGAGCGTTCCAGGATTCGAGCGAAACACTAGAAGTCATTCTAATATGCTAATTTGGTGCTCAAGTACCATTTCCTATTTTTTCCAATGTTGAAAATGGTTGTTTTGCTTAATATTGTTTGTGGAAACCATGCTACTTTTTCAGGATTGTTTGTTGAATAGAAAGTTCAAAATAGGATGGTCAGACAGTCCGGTTTTGAAATACCAAATACTGTCAGTGTCCGCCTACTTTATCCAATGGTACACTCTAAAAAATGCTGGGTTATTTTTTTTTTTTAACCCAAATGCTGGGTTAAGCCCACTGGATCATTTTATTGGGTTATTTTTTATATTTTTTACCCAGGTGCTGGGTTATTTTTTTAACCCAAATGCTGGGTTCAACTTGTTGGGTCATTTTATTGGGTTATTTTTTAAATATTTTTTACCCAGGTGCTGGGTAGTTTTTCTATAACTAAGTTACTGGGTCATTTTTAATGCTGGGCTATTTTTTGATATCAGTCACTGCATCTTTCAGCTATGAGTGAAACGCAAGGCTGCGGTCTGAAGTTCGCAGTTCCCCTGCGAACAGCAGCCCTTCATTGGCTCAGATTTCGGCGACACACCGGCATGAGAATTAGCACTATTTTGGTAAAAAGCGATTACAGAGAACGGTTGAATACTCTGCAATTAAAATGCTACTTTTAAATGTTATTTTTTTTTTTATGTCTAAAATGCTTGTTAAACGAGTTTAAATGTATGTAATATTGTAAACTATCCTGTATTCACCCAAATAAATTTAATGTCTTGTATTTTGTCCATGTGTTCTTGCTTAATAATAAATGTTCATCTTTTGATTATTGCTGTTGCCTCTAGTAATTCTGTGTGTGTGTGTGTGTGTGTGTGTGTGTGTGTGTGTGTGTGTGTGTTTTATTTCCAGTCCATTTTAAGCCAGCAATATAATATTTTTTAAACAATAGTTGACCAAATAAAATAACCCAGCATGTTTGGTAAAAACATTTAACCCAACCAGCTGGGTCAAAAAAATAACCCAGCATGTGTTCTGTCCAATATTTTCCCAGTGCTGGGTTGCCAAATAACCCAAGTAGTGTACATAACCAGCCTGTGTTCAAAACTATCGCCTTACTTTAGCCCGATTCACAACGGTAAGCTTATAATAATGTTTTCTAATTTGAGTGGTACTGGTAGGAATTTGCGGGAAATTCAAGCATGCTGCCTCTTCATTACATCACGTCTGTAAACATATAGAAGGTGTCCCGGCTATAGGCTATCACGTGTGAGGATGTTCCAGGTGGCGGATCGTTTATAGCCTTTTCTCACAGCAGCTGGAATAATTAAACTTATCTTTTTGATGATTGTAATCCAGAAAGAAATATGTGTTTATGAAACACATGTGACTGAAATTAGAATATATTACAGTTTTAAATGTGCATCTGATTTCAGATAGCCTGAGATTACACAACATTTGAATTTTAAAGAGAACCAGTTCAAAGGACAATAACATGCTTTTTGGGTTACAAGAATTTCTTAATATGAAATTCGAATGGTATGTCAATTAGAGATAAGAGATCTCTAGAGACTGTACAGAAATTGAAATCTACATGCTAATACACACTAAATACACATAGTCATGCAATGCTGATGTTGTTAACATTAACAATTTGAGAACAAAGTATAACAGTAATAATAATTTGCACGGTTTTATGTGATATGAGCTAGCCGATCGTTAGATTTAATCACCATTGTAGCACGATTTATTGTAATGCTTTTTTCCTCAGTTGGTCAGAACAAACGTGCCAGACTTGCTACTTACTTTTTCAGATGACAATATCTGGTGAAAATTCTTATTTGGTTCATATATTCCAAGACATAGGCTAGAATCTGTGATTCCTAGGTACAGTATCCACACCGGTGCAGTGACTGACAGCCACACATACACCTCAAACCATTAGATTCATCCGCGCTGAATATCCAGCACTCTCTTCACCCTCGATACCATGACTGAGGTGCCCTTGAGCAAGGAACCCCCAGCTGCTCCCCGGGCGCCGCAGCATAAATGGCTGCCCACTGCTCCGGGTGTGTGTTCACGGCTGTGTGTGTGCACTTTGGATGGGTTAAATGCAGAGCACAAATTCCGAGTATGGGTAACCATACTTGGCCACATGTCGCGTCACTTTCACTTTAAGTTAATATTAGCCTACATGAAGTATATTTTAGACACAATGACAGCAGAATCATTGCATCCTTGATCAACAAAACATTGCTTCTTTCCTGAATGATTCAGCAATTTCGAAGGAACTGGGTAAGTCCATGATTCAATGACTCATTCAAAAAATACAGTAAGCTGCTTCATCCCTGATTGAATTAGCTGTATTGAATGAATCAGTTGAATGAACAAATCAATGATTCACTTAATAAGATAGCGACTGGACAGGAATTTGCCGCCGCCTACAAGCGATTTTTGTTACATATGTAAAGTATAATACATTTTTTCCCCAACATTTCATATTTCTATATTCAGTATTATAAATATATAAAACATTAATCTAATAACATGTTTTTTTCAAACGAAAAGTTTAGAAAAGTTGCCTTTACTCTGCAAAGTGTTCTCATTTATGGCATTTATTTGCTTTTTTGTTTGTAATAATGTTAATGTCTTTACGGTCACTTTTGAAGAAAATAATGTGTCCTTGCTGAACTTTAAAGACTGAAAGGAGCTCGAAGGTATTTTAAACCTGACCCGTTTGGGAGCCTTTTAACGAGGCAGGGAGACAAACGTCAAGCTTGTGAGAATGCTTTTGACTGAGCTAAGTATTTTTTAATGAACTCTTTTGCCTGGTGACTCCTTAAAACGAAGGAAAAACTGAAAGAAAGACCAAGAAAGGATAATAGGCTAAGAAATAATGACTTCCTCCCCAGGTGAGCGCACCAGGATTCAGGTTTGAGTGGTTAGTTTGCTAAAGGAAACACTGGCTGACACATATTATGTCAGTAGTTGAGTTCTCTTGTGTCAGAGTGTTAAATCAAAATGAAATAATCTATATTCACACTTGATGAGGCAAGGGACTCAGATATCAAAGATCCATCTAATTAAATAACCCAAGAAATCATCACTTCCATCATTGTCACTTTTTTTGTCTTGTAAAAGGATGTGCCCTTCTGCTGGAATAAGCTCAAGGTGAAAATGTTCACCATAATTTGATTAGGTTCCCTCACTTCTTGTGTCATCACTGCTGTCAATTCAATTCCACTTTGCTCCGCCGAACCCAGATTCCCCAGCGCTGATGAGACCTGAATCTCAATATTGTTTCTTTCTCATGTATACTAATGGCTTTGCTATTAACTGCATGTTCGCATGCTACATCAAAGGCTTGCTTGGCTTCCATGGAGACTGAAGGCCAAGCAGAATACTGCTGCAGTGCCATCCAGATCAAATTAAGACAACATTCTCCTTTAGCCTCGTAGAGTTTTACTTTAATGAGGCTGTTCTTGTTGTCAGTTGCAGCTCTCCTTGATTCAATTATCTTGGAACCGTATGTAACAGTCACATGCTGTGACTGTATTGGATAAAACATCATGACAAACTGTAAGCAATCAAGCTTCTGGGTTCTTCAGTAATGCATTATATAGCCTGTCATATAATAATGTTAACATTAACAATGATGCATTTGTCTACACGGTCCTTTAATTTTATATATATATACAAAGGATAGGCATAGAGTGGGAGGATGAGCTGAGAGTGAGATACACTGTAAACACTTTTTTCAAGTAATTATTACAAGAATATATTTCTGTCTTTCTACTTCAGAATTTCATGTTTAATTCAGTGTGTTACTTTGTTCTTTGTAAATATTTGTGAAATTTACTTGAAATTTCTGAGTGGAAGATATTTCTACACCATTTATTTCTTCAGTGTACTCTACTGTTCAGAAATTTAGGAACTTTTTATTTTTGTATTTTGATTCTTTGATGAATAGAAAGTTATTTTATTTATAATGCTTTAAAACAAGTTTCCTATGCTTATCATGGCTGCATTTAATTGATTTAAAAATTATAATGATAAAAAAACAGTAAAAAACTGCAATATTGTGAAATATTATTGCAGTGTACAGTGAACTGTTTTCTATTTTAATATATTTTAAAATGTAATTTTATTCCTGTGATGGGAAAACAGTTTTGATACTGAATTACAGTGCACACCACTGTTTCTCTCTCTCTCTCTCTCTCTCTCTCTCTCTCTCTCTCTCTCTCTCTCTATCTTTGTGGATTCTTTGATTCAACAGAATGTTGTTATTATTATTTATTATAAATTATTATTTTATATTATTATTTTGCTTTTTATTTAAAAAAAAGTCAAATTCCTTTACCATGATCACTTTTGATCAAAATAACCACTGCATAAATGTATTATTTTCTTTACAAGACAAGTGTATTGTGCATCACACTTCTAAAAACGCACCATTTATTTATGTGTAGTCCTAAAACTTCATTAATTAGCAAAACACTACTGAGTGCTCCAGAGTGAGGTCAGCTATTTTTTTTCACCTCTCTTCACAGGTTTGTATCTATGGGCTGATTATTTTGCTAAACATGCAAATCCATTGTTATAGAAGGCTGTAAACATCACCGACGCAGAGCGAAGTACACCTGTTTATATTCATCACAGAGACATTTGACTTTCACACCCGTAAACCGATTCGTTGTGCTGCGTTCCTGTTCCTTAGAAACGTTATTGGCAGGCAGGATGTTATACGAGCAGCGATCCGTACCTTCAGCTCAGTGCTTAATACCTCCTGTAAATCACATAATCCACACCACGCATTACAAAACACATCTGTCTTTCCTTTAGCCTTGTTCTTTTTCACTGCTGCATTTCCCTAATGCCTGTATCCGGTGCGACGGACAGTCTGTGTCTGGACCGCTTTATGGCTCCTCTGCTCGCCTTGGGGAGAGTCAGCAGAGGGGGCGATCTTAACCACACCAGATGCTTAGCTGCCGGTTTGGGTGCGATCCATCTGTCCGAAAGCCCAGGCTTGTCTGAAAATATTAATGCGGGTGTTTCCGATGGCCCGCTGCGCTTTTTTCTAGCATGCAAACGAGGAGGAGGGGGAAGATAAAGCGAGGAGTCTGCGATTTGTTCGGAGCACATAATTGTTGTGGATGGTTGCAGATGCTCCTGCTCTGTAAACATAAATGTATGTTGGCCTACACCAGCTTGTTTGCTTCCAGTTAGGACAACAGTGTTGACAGATATTAGCGTCTGGAGAGCGCTGTGTGCTTTGATTCTCAATGGCTTCGCCAGAAGATAGTTTACTTCATGGATGAGCGAGCAAGATTTCCAACAAAGTCTATGCTCTGAGCGATGTAAGAATGTCAATTTCACACCACCAAAGTTGCATCAAACTCTTCTGAAACCATTTCATCTCATAGCACAGGTATTTCAGATCAGGTAAAATACACCTTTAGTTTCTCTTGAAACTTCCCATCTGTTCTTTGAGTAAAATAGACTTGCATGACAGGGATAAACAGCATAGGGATGTTTACAAAAAAATAACATTTTATTTTTAATTAGGATTGACATTAAGCCTATTTTAATTCATATTTATTTTTATTTCTTTTATTTCCCCTTTCTCTTCATGTTTTTTTTTCGTTATCTGTTTAATGCTTAAAAGTAGTTTGACTCAGACTTCATTTTATTAGATTATGCCATAGGTGGCGACAAATTGAGCACCTTTTTAAAAGTTACTAATCATGAATGTTTGAATCATTGACTCAAATGATTCAATAAAACAGAATCAGTCACAACTGAAAAATGGATATGAATGCTCTCTCTGATGCTCTGTTTGCCAGTGTTTCCTACATAACTCCATGGTAAAATGTCATATTTTACTCATGTTTGCAGTCTGAATTTAATGTGATGAAATAAAAAGGCTGTGTACCGCAAAAAATGGCAATACAAATTAATAATTTGCTCCCAGGATGCAGTCTGATTCTCTAACAAATGACTCTTATGAACAGATTATTTTTGGTAAGCAACAACTTATTTCCTGTTATAGTCCTGTTATTAATTTTGAAATTTAACTATAATACAGGCTACAGCATTCAATTAGTCCTACAGTAGAAATCATATTTGTTTCATTGGTAAGCAAAAGTTAATATAACTGAAAATTCAAAAGCCTTTTCAATAAGAAGTTTTCTGTATTCCTAGGTTTGAATTAACTTTTGAATAGCAGATTTTTTGTGTCTTGGTCCCAACATTTGTAACACTGTTACACTGAATTCATATGGAACAGACTAAAAAGTCAGGAGGAGAATAGTGGGGGAAAACTGTATACTTTTTAAAAAGTTATCATTTAAGAAGTTGAGGGCAAGAGAAAGAAATAGCCCCACAGGGATAAAATATCATTCTCCAAGATCCTGATTTCTGATGCAACAACTGAGCAATACAGAAGCTTTAATGTGAGCGGGGGACGGCAAGTCAAGCATATGTTTTGGAGGAATTATATGCAGGATTCAAATGTTTCATTTATCAGTTTATTGATCTTTTAGGGAAGGCCAAACAATGGCTTACACTGAAGGTTGCATGGAAAACCATAAAAGTATAGCAGCACTAAAAATTAAAAACAGCATGATATCAATATGTTGGGCAAGATATAATGCTTATGTTCTAAAATATTTGGATGATACATTTTAAAATGCAGTTCAGCAATGAATCACCATTTTTCACAAACATTATGTCCTCAAACTTACCTTGACTGGAAAATGCACCAATATATTTCTTTTAAAATGATTACTGAAGAGTTTTTCAGTATTTTTCTTAAGATGCAGCACTTATTGTTCAGATTTCACCTAAAAGAGTCTATACCATCAGAAAAGAAGAAGAAAATGCATTTAATATGTCACAGTAACCTTGTTATGCTCTGCTTTAAAATGGGCACACATTTGAACCTTGAGAGTTCACTTTGACAGAGATGTGCATTCACATTTGCAATTCAGTGAGGACACCAGCAGCCATGCAGGCAAATGCCAGCAGTTTTAGATCATATTTTACTGTAATGCATAGCGATTTTGACTCAGAAATTCCAGATTGTGCATTATAATTCAGAGGATTTAGCAATGGAATTTACCCATAATTAGGTGCTCGGTTTGCCTTGAATTTGTGATGAAAATTTTCCAGAGAAAAAAAAAGGCAGCTGTCCATATTCTTGCAAGCGTTCAGATGCACTTGTGACAGAAATGGAGAGAGAGAGAGAGAGAGAGAGAGAGAGAGAGAGAGAGAGAGAAATGACTTGGGAGGTACAGTGATGGAGCAGTGTCTCGCTGACACACATAGACACACTCTGTTTTTTCTGCAAGAATGCTTGCAAATCTGTTTATTTCTGCCGCTCGGGTTTATTTCAATCTTTTTTCCCTGCCCTTTTTGAAATACCAGCAGTCAAATATATAGCCTTACCACTGCGATCAATCTTTTTGACACTATAGACAAGTAAAAGAAAGAAACAGTCCATGATTGACATTAAGATATGTGGTTCCATGCTACATACCATTTGTATGAAATCTGAGAAAATTACTGAAGCGATATTTTTAAAAAACATACAGACACAAATGAAACCAAAATTGTGATTTATGAGTGTGAGTCAGACCTTCTTGAGTATTTCTGTTTCAAGGTGAACAATATGTTGACTTGACCTTTGCCTCTCGCTAATAGTCCTTGCAGTGTGCTGTGAAGTTCTAGGCTTTTCAATCTTTCTCTTCAGTGACAGACAAGGACATTACTTGCTGAAGACATTTTCAAATCAATCAAACTGTACACTTAAAAAAAAATTCAAGGTTTTTTTTTTTTTTTGCATTTGTTTGCTTTAATTTTGCATTGTTCTATCTATCTATCTATCTGTCTATCTATCTATCTATCTATCTACACTCTAAAAAAAAGGTGCTATAAAGTACTAAAAGTGGTTCTTGGCTCGTAATCATAGGGGAACCACTTTTGGTGCTATATAGCACCATAGCTTTAAAGGTGCTATACAGCACCTTTGTCAAATGGTGCTATGTAGAACCATAAGAGGTGCCATA
>JAFVLL020035966.1:60000-64035 GCA_021397915.2 Tor tambroides | reverse complement strand
AGTTTTTCAGGAGCTTTGCAGGAGGTTTCTTGAAGCATCAGTTCTTCTGGATTTAGTCTGTCTCAGTTTGTTCTGTTTCTTCAGACTGGATGATGTTCAGATCAGATCTCTAAAATCTCACTGGATTATTACAATTAATGGCAAAATCAATGTTTGGAAATGTAAACTGATATTTCCTACTGACACACTACAGCAAAAGATAGAAATAACTGACTTAAAACCATGTTTAGCTGCTGGGAATACTAGTGGCCTAATCATTTTGGCCAGCGCTGTACATGATGATCTGTAAACACCTGTCCTCTGTACCTTAGAGTCGGTGAGCTCCACCCACTTCTGCAGCTCCCAGAAGGTGTCAGTCAAAGCTTTGGCCACGCCCTCATCCTCAGAGCTGCACACTTCACCTGCGCTGGCTCCCTCCTGCGCAGCCGTCTGCATCAGCTGATCCGCCAGAGCGCAGCCTTTCCTGCAGAGCGCATCCAGCAGAGACGCCTTCTGCTTCTCCATCTCACTGCAACAACACATCACTGCTTTAAACTGCCCCTATGATGGATTTCTGAAGATTACTTTTCATGCACAGCTCTAAGTGAATGAAAACATCCTGCAAAGTTTTAAATCTGAAAGTGCAGCGTGTATAAAGTTATTGTCTCTCAAAGAAAGAGTCGACTCTGAATCATTGAAGCGAGTCGTTTTTAAAACGAATCCCAAGTCGTTCCGAATCGTTTGGGAGTCGTTGAGCAAATAAGGTAAAAATAAATGCATATTATTAGAAAAATGAAAATGTTTTTTGATCTTGCATGTGCATGTCAACCTGTTGTTGGGGACTCCCAAAACCAAAATATGAACCTTTCATAACCCATAATAGGGGA
This sequence comes from Tor tambroides, assembly GCA_021397915.2. Lineage (NCBI taxonomy): Eukaryota > Metazoa > Chordata > Actinopteri > Cypriniformes > Cyprinidae > Tor > Tor tambroides. Next base: position 63,169 of record JAFVLL020035966.1, on the reverse strand, counting down.
CTTTAACCATAAATCAGACACATCAACAATAATCCTGAAAATTCTGTTTCCATCATCATTAGATTCAACTTTATTGTCAGTACAAGGCAACGACATACAGTTAGCAACAACAACTTTTTTTTTTTTTAAATTACCAGAACAATGGTAATCTATTACTTCATATCACAATATATGACAAAATAATTGCAATTAGACAAAATTGTGCAGCCCAAATTAGCATGTACTTTGCTGAATGTTGCAAATCTTATAGAAAAGTTATTTTTGTAACTGTGAAAGGCTCCATCAGAGACGGCTGATGCTCAGTACCTCTTAATGGAGGCGGCGTCCGGCCGCGGGTCAGTCTTCATGGTGAAGTAAACGGCCAGAGCGGTCGGGTCGATGTGAGACAGCACTGCATCAGCTGCAGCGGTGATCTCAGGCAGACGCTTCAGACGCTCCTGAGCACACAGAAGAGCCAAAATTTTACAGATTGAGCTCAAAACTGTCAAATTTTGTACTTAAATATTATCAATATTCGAATTTAAAAGGCATCATTTCAGTGAGGGTGAAAAAAGCCACAAGAGGGTGCATCGAGCAAAACATTACTAATGCACGTTTATTAAAGCAATAAGATAACATGACTATCTGTGAAAAAGTGCATAATGTTTAAAATGATGTTCATAAACTAAGGTGAGCAGATTTCTGAAATGAAAACCGAGGACATTTCCTAGTTTTGAGCTCAAAATATCACTGAAATCTCACTTGTGATTATGTACGAATTAAAAAACGGGGACAATGTTTTTGTTTTTTAATTGTTGTGGGTTCCATATATTAATATCATAATTGATAATTACAGTGATGTTTGAGGATCAAACTTACCCTATTTATTTTATAGGATAGTAAATAGGAACTATTTCAATAGCAAACATATCAAAACAGTAGTAGGCTATTACATGAGAACATGATAAATAAAACTATTTAACAAATGTTATTTTCAAACTGTATTTAACATTTTCACAGCTGTGAGTACAATAATTATAACTTTTCAAATTTTAGGTTTATGCTTTTGGAAATGGATCTTTTGTATCCCTAATCAGGCTTATTATTTTGCATTTTAAACTGATTTATACATACAGCTGAATAAATAATCTTTCCATTGATGTATGGTTTGTTCGGACAATATTTGAAAATCTGGAATCTGAGGGTGCAAAAAAATCTAAATATTGAGAAAATCTCCTTTAAAGTTGTTCAAATGAAGTTCTTAGCAATGCATATTATTAATCAAAAATTAAGTTTTGATATATTTACGGTAGGAAACTTATAAAATATCTTTATGGAACATGATCTTAATATCCTAATGATTTTTGGCATAAAAGAAAAATGGATAATTTTGACGCATAAAATGTATTTTTGGCTATTGCTACAAATATACCTGTGTTGCTTATGACTGCTTTTGTGCTCCAGGGTCACATATGTATTTTAATACACTGATTTAGGCAGTTAAAAAACACACTCTAAATGTGCACGAGTCTAACATGCAACCACATAATGTGTAGGTGTGTTTTGTTCTGTTTTTTGGTTTTTGCAATATACCTGCAATATACTATAACGTCAAATCCCACATTGTTAAAAAAACAATTCCGATATTATCGCAGACGATATATATAGGCGAGCGGTGACTTTTTTAACCGGGTATGCTGAGCGCTAAGATTAAACCACGTCGCTTTCAGGACACACTCAAAGAGGAAAACCCCGTGGCAGGTGTCGATTAAAAGTATTCACATTCCTACCTTATTTGTAAATTAAATTCATCGCCAATCCTTCTTCTATCGTTTCAGGTTTATAGTTATCCGAATGCTAGAAAACAGCTGCTTTTCCACGTAAAAACCACCCTGGGGGGTTCTCCCGCTCTATATGTCTGCATCGACTGAATTATTATTATTATTTTAATTTATTTATTCATTTATTTTTTATTCGAAGTGAATAGGAGTTAAAATTGCCACCAGGGTGACACTACTCCAATAATGCATGCAAAATACCAAATAATAACAACAATAATTAATAATAATATATTTAAAATATTGCCAAGTAACGTTGCAAACAACAATAAAATCAGAGAAGGACTTTAACTGTAAGCGACAAGTACACAAAAAACTTTTTTTTGTTTGTAATTATTTAAAATGTCACACACATTTTTATAAAATTTTTTTTTTTTTTTTTTACTACTTAGGCATGTTGACAATAGGCCTGGGCGATATATCTCGCGCGATATGCATGTGCATCTCGTCAATAAAGCCGGTTCCTTGATTAAATGAATTAACTTGAATTAAATGCCACTCCATTTGAAAACAGGTGATTGAGATTTAGCGCTAATCAAGGAACCGGCTTTACTGACGAGATGCACATGCATATCGCGCGAGATATATCACCCAGCCCTAGTTGACAATAACATCTTCAACATTGTCTATAACCAGATATGTTTTTAGTGGACTTTCAAAATTTGCTTTGCTTGAGAAAGCATGAAAATATACAGTTACGTTTTTTTTTTTCCCATATGATTTAGTCGAGTTAGTTTTGCATCAAACACAATGTAATTGTATATCAGCAAACCACTGAGAACAAGCTACAATCCTGAAGAGTCATAGAGACAGAGCGGAGGAGAGAAAGCTGCGGAGAATCCACTTACCCGGAAGCTGACGTAGATTTACAGAAAATTACAGTTGTCTTCAAATAAATAATTGTACATACTTATTCCCAAGCACTTTATTAAGCTTTAAGTCACATCTCAAATGATAAGGTATCAACTTATAATCATGTTTATATTAATTAGCCCGTGAACTCATTCTCTCAGACGGCCTGGGTATGTGGCGCATTCGCAGCTTATATGGACGGAACGCCACTGACCTAAAATTCAAATGCAAAGTTTTTGCATTCAAAAGTGGATTTTTATTTTTTTTTGGCAGCCCTAGTGCGAGCCGTACCTTCTCTGAGTCCAGCTGATGGAGTCTCTGAACATGCAGCGGAAGATGAGTGGGAAAAGCCTCCTTCAGCTCCTCATACAGCGAGCTGTTCTCCAGCCTGAGGACGCAGCGATTACAGAGTCATGCACAGAACAAAACACACTTAAAGCAAAAAAGGAATTTAAAATAAAAAATCCCTATTCGAATGCAAAAACATTGCAATTTTAGGT